>CAWUFW010027329.1:0-27525 GCA_963921515.1 Calotriton arnoldi | reverse complement strand
CTGTTCTGGATGTCTTCCTTTGTGCGCAAACATGGTGATTGTGCGTTCACCCTGTCGACGATCCTCGCCCACATCTTGGTTTTCTGTGCCATGGAGGTCTGTTGGACCAATGTGCCAAACAACTGTGGCTCTACCCTCAGGATCTCGTCTACCATGACTTCCAATTCACTATCTAGGAACTTTGGATTCTTCTTTAGGGGCATGGTGATGTGTGGTGGTGGTGATTGATGTGTGTGTGTGTGCAGGTGAGGGTGTGTGTGTGTAGGTTTTGCTGTGTGTGTGTGAGGGTGCTATTTGTTGAGGTGCTAATGGTGTGTGGCTTTTGTGTTGGATGAGCTGTGTGTGTGTCTGCTGTCTGCTGGTGTTCTGTGCTGGCAGGTCAGTGGAATTTGCAAAGGATCATGGTAGGGATTTGTGGCCTTTATGTAGGTGGAGTTGGGGGTGTGTTCTTGTTCCATTTTTTCCCCGCCTGTATTTATTGGCTTTGTCATAGCTTGTTTGGCCCTCTTTTTTTGTATTTTTTCATTTGTGATTATTGTGCATGTAGGAGTCGTTCTTCTGACCGAGTAGGACGTTGCAGTTATCTCGTGCGCGCCTCTCCGAGTCGTTCCCGCTGTGTTTCAGCTCAGTTTCATATGCGGCGTATGCGTCGGTCGCGGAGTATTGTGTTTGTTCGGCTGGGTTTTGTATGCGTGTCGGTCCTACGGCTTGGGCTCCGTGCGAATCGGTCTGCTTTTGCACCCATTGCATCGTACTGCGCGGGTCGTAGTTCGCGGGTATGTTTCGTTCGGGTTGATTCCTGGTACATGTCGGTCGGTTCGATTTGCGTGGTTTCCCGGCCGGATAGCTTGTTTCTGTCCGGGTCGGTCGTTCGCCTTGAGTTCCGTACGAGTCGGTCGTGATTCACATGCATTTCATCGTACTTCCCAGGTCGGGCAACGCCGGTACGTGTCGGTCGGACTATGATCCCGTACCGAGTCGGTCGGTATTTTTTCCGGCCCGAATCGGATTCGGCCCCTATGTCTTGAACTGCGACATCTGCCAACAGATGAAAGGCTCCACCAGAACACGCCCGGCGCAGACATCATTACTAATATCTGACAAACCTCTCGCATGTGTGTATTTGGACCACTGCGGCCCCTTACAATCTGATGGGGCTTACAAGTATATCATGGTTGCAGTGGATTTCTGCTCAAGATTCCTATGGGTTAGGCCTCAGCGCTCGGCTGACGCTCGAACTGTTATAAAAGATTTGTGAGTCTTTATCGGGACATACGCAGTTGGCACGTTACATTCTGACCGTGGCCCGGCGTTTAGCTCTCGGGGTTACAAAGAGGCCATGAAAAGTATGGGCGTTGCACTGTGGTACTCCTCTCTGTACCATCCTGAGGGAAATTCGGTCATGGAAAGGAAAAACCGGGACTTAAAGCAATCTTTAACAGCTAGGGTATTAGGCAAGGGCGGTAGTTGGGTCAGTCACCTTTATGGGGTACAAGGAGCAATTCACAACCAGCCAAGAAACTCTCTAGGGGGTGTCACTCCATATGAGGTCCTATTTGGGACGAGAATGTGGGTACCTGATCTTGATTATGAAGGCACAGTGGCGGATGAGAAACCATTTGATATCCATGATCGTTTGGCTGTTTTACAGGATCTAAATTTATCCAGGACACAACAAGGCAACGTTGTCCAGAAACAGACCGCCACTGGGGAAGTCAAGGCAAACACAGCAAGACCTGTCTGGATCCCAAAAATCGGGGATCTGGTCAGAGACAAAATAGCGGCCAAAAAAGAATTTGGACCATCATACATAAAGCCTGTACCTGTCCTAGCAATCACAGAAGTCAAACAACACTTAGCCTTACTCTCACAAGACATGGATCTTAAGGATTTTTTACTAGGTCCCAGGAAACCTCGTCAGAAACGTTTCATATATGCTGGCATTTATGCTGCCTATAATGAAAACTGGAAAATATCCCAACAAGAGGCCGCAGAGAGAATACGGGAAATAGACCGTATTAACTTGGCGAAATCTCTAGCAGTGGTAGACAACGGGTTAACAACTTTGACCTCCAGGATATATTCCTTAGGCAACATTGTATCTTCTGCGATAGACATTCTGGAACAAGATTTAGCCATATTACATCACGGGCAATCTCAGCTACGTTCTGTTATGCTAATGATGGATTAAACCCAGATCTGTGACTGGGGGTGATGTTTGCCAATGTGCAGCATTCCGTCCATCATCTTGTGTGTTTTGCATTTCGCCCTAAGTGGGAAGGGTATGCCCAGACGTGGGTCCCGTGCTCACTACGCCACTGGAGTCAAGCTATCCTGGCTGATGAAGGCTGATAGCCTGAAACCGGTCCTAGGATGCTTGATTCCGGTCCAGGGAAGACATGGCTTGGCAGTTCGGTCTGGACTGTTCCCATGAGGCACAGGGTCAAGACTGATTTGCATATGGCTATGTCTGAACTGGGGTGGCGTGGTGAAGCAAAATAACGATGGATTAAACCCAGATCTGTGACTGGGGGTGAATGTTTGCCAATGTGCAGCATTCCGTCCATCATCTTGTGTGTTTTGCATTTCGCCCTAAGTGGGAAGGGTATGCCCAGACATGGGTCCCGTGCTCACTACGCCACTGGAGTCAAGCTATCCTGGCTGATGAAGGCTGATAGCCTGAAACCGGTCCTAGGATGCTTGATTCCGGTCCAGGGAAGACATGGCTTGGCAGTTCGGTCTGGACTGTTCCCATGAGGCACAGGGTCAAGACTGATTTGCATATGGCTATGTCTGGGGTGGCGTGGTGAAGCAAAATAACAATGGATTAAACCCAGATCTGTGACTGGGGGTGAATGTTTGCCAATGTGCAGCATTCCGTCCATCATCTTGTGTGTTTTGCATTTCGCCCTAAGTGGGAAGGGTATGCCCAGACGTGGGTCCCGTGCTCACTACGCCACTGGAGTCAAGCTATCCTGGCTGATGAAGGCTGATAGCCTGAAACCGGTCCTAGGATGCTTGATTCCGGTCCAGGGAAGACATGGCTTGGCAGTTCGGTCTGGACTGTTCCCATGAGGCACAGGGTCAAGACTGATTTGCATATGGCTATGTCTGAACTGGGGTGGCGTGGTGAAGCAAAATAACGATGGATTAAACCCAGATCTGTGACTGGGGGTGAATGTTTGCCAATGTGCAGCATTCCGTCCATCATCTTGTGTGTTTTGCATTTCGCCCTAAGTGGGAAGGGTATGCCCAGACGTGGGTCCCGTGCTCACTACGCCACTGGAGTCAAGCTATCCTGGCTGATGAAGGCTGATAGCCTGAAGCCGGTCCTAGGATGCTTGATTCCGGTCCAGGGAAGACATGGCTTGGCAGTTCGGTCTGGACTGTTCCCATGAGGCACAGGGTCAAGACTGATTTGCATATGGCTATGTCTGAACTGGGGTGGCGTGGTGAAGCAAAATAACGATGGATTAAACCCAGATCTGTGACTGGGGGTGAATGTTTGCCAATGTGCAGCATTCCGTCCATCATCTTGTGTGTTTTGCACTTCGCCCTAAGTGGGAAGGGTATGCCCTGACGTGGGTCCCGTGCTCACTACGCCACTGGAGTCAAGCTATCCTGGCTGAGGAAGACTGATAGCCTGAAACCGGTCCTAGGAGGCTTGATTCCGGTCCAGGGAAGACATGGCTTGGCAGTTCGGTCTGGACTGTTCCCATGAGGCACAGGGTCAAGACTGATTTGCATATGGCTATGTCTGAACTGGGGTGGCGTGGTGAAGCAAAATAACGATGGATTAAACCCAGATCTGTGACTGGGGGTGAATGTTTGCCAATGTGGAGCATTCCGTCCATCATCTTGTGTGTTTTGCATTTCGCCCTAAGTGGGAAGGGTATGCCCAGACGTGGGTCCCGTGCTCACTACGCCACTGGAGTCAAGCTATCCTGGCTGATGAAGGCTGATAGCCTGAAACCGGTCCTAGGATGCTTGATTCCGGTCCAGGGAAGACATGGCTTGGCAGTTCGGTCTGGACTGTTGCCTTGAGGCACAGGGTCAAGACTGATTTGCATATGGCTATGTCTGAACTGGGGTGGCGTGGTGAAGCAAAATAACGATGGATTAAACCCAGATCTGTGACTGGGGGTGAATGTTTGCCAATGTGCAGCATTCCGTCAATCATCTTGTGTGTTTTGCATTTCGCCCTAAGTGGGAAGGGTATGCCCAGACGTGGGTCCCGTGCTCACTACGCCACTGGAGTCAAGCTATCCTGGCTGATGAAGGCTGATAGCCTGAAACCGGTCCTAGGATGCTTGATTCCGGTCCAGGGAAGACATGCCTTGGCAGTTCGGTCTGGACTGTTCCCATGAGGCACAGGGTCAAGACTGATTTGCATATGGCTATGTCTGAACTGGGGTGGCGTGGTGAAGCAAAATAACGATGGATTAAACCCAGATCTGTGACTGGGGGTGAATGTTTGCCAATGTGCAGCATTCCGTCCATCATCTTGTGTGTTTTGCATTTTGCCCTAAGTGGGAAGGGTATGCCCAGACGTGGGTCCCGTGCTCACTACGCCACTGGAGTCAAGCTATCCTGGCTGATGAAGGCTGATAGCCTGAAACCGGTCCTAGGATGCTTGATTCCGGTCCAGGGAAGACATGGCTTGGCAGTTCGGTCTGGACTGTTCCCATGAGGCACAGGGTCAAGACTGATTTGCATATGGCTATGTCTGAACTGGGGTGGCGTGGTGAAGCAAAATTACGATGGATTAAACCCAGATCTGTGACTGGGGGTGAATGTTTGCCAATGTGCAGCATTCCGTCCATCATCTTGTGTGTTTTGCATTTCGCCCTAAGTGGGAAGGGTATGCCCAGACGTGGGTCCCGTGCTCACTACGCCACTGGAGTCAAGCTATCCTGGCTGATGAAGGCTGATAGCCTGAAACCGGTCCTAGGATGCTTGATTCCGGTCCAGGGAAGACATGGCTTGGCAGTTCGGTCTGGATTGTTCCCATGAGGCACAGGGTCAAGACTGATTTGCATATGGCTATGTCTGAACTGGGGTGGCGTGGTGAAGCAAAATAACGATGGATTAAACCCAGATCTGTGACTGGGGGTGAATATTTGCCAATGTGCAGCATTCCGTCCATCATCTTGTGTGTTTTGCATTTCGCCCTAAGTGGGAAGGGTATGCCCAGACGTGGGTCCCGTGCTCACTACGTCACTGGAGTCAAGCTATCCTGGCTGATGAAGGCTGATAGCCTGAAACCGGTCCTAGGATGCTTGATTCCGGTCCAGGGAAGACATGGCTTGGCAGTTCGGTCTGGACTGTTCCCATGAGGCACAGGGTCAAGACTGATTTGCATATGGCTATGTCTGAACTGGGGTGGCGTGGTGAAGCAAAATAACGATGGATTAAACCCAGATCTGTGACTGGGGGTGAATGTTTGCCATTGTGCAGCATTCCGTCCATCATCTTGTGTGTTTTGCATTTCGCCCTAAGTGGGAAGGGTATGCCCAGACGTGGGTCCCGTGCTCACTACGCCACTGGAGTCAAGCTATCCTGGCTGATGAAGGCTGATAGCCTGAAACCGGTCCTAGGATGCTTGATTCCGGTCCAGGGAAGACATGGCTTGGCAGTTCGGTCTGGACTGTTCCCATGAGGCACAGGGTCAAGACTGATTTGCATATGGCTATGTCTGAACTGGGGTGGCGTCGTGAAGCAAAATAACGATGGATTAAACCCAGATCTGTGACTGGGGGTGAATGTTTGCCAATGTGCAGCATTCCGTCCATCATCTTGTGTGTTTTGCATTTCACCCTAAGTGGGAAGGGTATGCCCAGACGTGGGTCCCGTGTTCACTACGCCACTGGAGTCAAGCTATCCTGGCTGATGAAGGCTGATAGCCTGAAACCGGTCCTAGGATGCTTGATTCCTTTCCAGGGAAGACATGGCTTGGCAGTTCGGTCTGGACTGTTCCCATGAGGCACAGGGTCAAGACTGATTTGCATATGGCTATGTCTGAACTGGGGTGGCGTGGTGAAGCAAAATAACGATGGATTAAATCCAGATCTGTGACTGGGGGTGAATGTTTGCCAATGTGCAGCATTCCGTCCATCATCTTGTGTGTTTTGCATTTCGCCTAAGTGGGAAGGGTATGCCCAGACGTGGGTCCCGTGCTCACTACGCCACTGGAGTCAAGCTATCCTGGCTGATGAAGGCTGATAGCCTGAAACCGGTCCTAGGATGCTTGATTCCGGTCCAGGGAAGACATGCCTTGGCAGTTCGGTCTGGACTGTTCCCATGAGGCACAGGGTCAAGACTGGTTTGCATATGGCTATGTCTGAACTGGGGTGGCGTGGTGAAGCAAAATAACGATGGATTAAACCCAGATCTGTGACTGGGGGTGAATGTTTGCCAATGTGCAGCATTCCGTCCATCATCTAGTGTGTTTTGCATTTTGCCCTAAGTGGGAAGGGTATGCCCAGACGTGGGTCCCGTGCTCACTACGCCACTGGAGTCAAGCTATCCTGGCTGATGAAGGCTGATAGCCTGAAACCGGTCCTAGGATGCTTGATTCCGGTCCACGGAAGAAATGGCTTGGCAGTTCGGTCTGGACTGTTCCCATGAGGCACAGGGTCAAGACTGATTTGCATCTGGCTATGTCTGAACTGGGGTGGAGTGGTGATGCGAAATAACGATGGATTAAACCCAGATCTGTGACTGGGGGTGAATGTTTGCCAATGTGCAGCATTCCGTCCATCATCTTGTGTGTTTTGCATTTCGCCCTAAGTGGGAAGGGTATGCCCAGACGTGGGTCCCGTGCTCACTACGCCACTGGAGTCAAGCTATCCTGGCTGATGAAGGCTGATAGCCTGAAACCGGTCCTAGGATGCTTGATTCCGGTCCAGGGAAGACATGGCTTGGCAGTTCGGTCTGGACTGTTCCCATGAGGCACAGGGTCAAGACTGATTTGCATATGGCTATGTCTGAACTGGGGTGGCGTGGTGAAGCAAAATAACGATGGATTAAACCCAGATCTGTGACTGGGGGTGAATGTTTGCCAATGTGCAGCATTCCGTCCATCATCTTGTGTGTTTTGCATTTCGCCCTAAGTGGGAAGGGTATGCCCAGACGTGGGTCCCGTGCTCACTACGCCACTGGAGTCAAGCTATCCTGGCTGATGAAGGCTGATAGCCTGAAACCGGTCCTAGGATGCTTGATTCCGGTCCAGGGAAGACATGGCTTGGCAGTTCGGTCTGGACTGTTGCCATGAGGCACAGGGTCAAGACTGATTTGCATATGGCTATGTTTGAACTGGGGTGGCGTGGTGAAGCAAAATAACGATGGATTAAACCCAGATCTGTGACTGGGGGTGAATGTTTGCCAATGTGCAGCATTCCGTCCATCATCTTGTGTGTTTTCCATTTCGCCCTAAGTGGGAAGGGTATGCCCAGACGTGGGTCCCGTGCTCACTACGCCACTGGAGTCAAGCTATCCTGGCTGATGAAGGCTGATAGCCTGAAACCGGTCCTAGGATGCTTGATTCCGGTCCAGGGAAGACATGGCTTGGCAGTTCGGTCTGGACTGTTCCCATGAGGCACAGGGTCAAGACTGATTTGCATATGGCTATGTCTGAACTGGGGTGGCGTGGTGAAGCAAAATAACGATGGATTAAACCCAGATCTGTGACTGGGGGTGAATGTTTGCCAATGTGCAGCATTCCGTCCATCATCTTGTGTGTTTTGCATTTCACCCTAAGTGGGAAGGGTATGCCCAGACGTGGGTCCCGTGCTCACTACGCCACTGGAGTCAAGCTATCCTGGCTGATGAAGGCTGATAGCCTGAAACCGGTCCTAGGATGCTTGATTCCGGTCCAGGGAAGACATGGCTTGGCAGTTCGGTCTGGACTGTTCCCATGAGGCACAGGGTCAAGACTGATTTGCATATGGCTATGTCTGAACTGGGGTGGCGTGGTGAAGCAAAATAACGATGGATTAAACCCAGATCTGTGACTGGGGGTGAATGTTTGCCAATGTGCAGCATTCCGTCCATCATCTTGTGTGTTTTGCATTTCGCCCCTAAGTGGGAAGGGTATGCCCAGACGTGGGTCCCGTGCTCACTACGCCACTGGAGTCAAGCTATCCTGGCTGATGAAGGCTGATAGCCTGAAACCGGTCTTAGGATGCTTGATTCCAGTCCAGGGAAGACATGGCTTGGCAGTTCGGTCTGGACTGTTCCCATGAGGCACAGGGTCAAGACTGATTTGCATATGGCTATGTCTGAACTGGGGTGGCGTGGTGAAGCAAAATAACGATGGATTAAACCCAGATCTGTGACTGGGGGTGAATGTTTGCCAATGTGCAGCATTCCGTCCATCATCTTGTGTGTTTTGCATTTCGCCCTAAGTGGGAAGGGTATGCCCAGACGTGGGTCCCGTGCTCACTACGCCACTGGAGTCAAGCTATCCTGGCTGATGAAGGCTGATAGCCTGAAACCGGTCCTAGGATGCTTGATTCCGGTCCAGGGAAGACATGGCTTGGCAGTTCGGTCTGGACTGTTCCCATGAGGCACAGGGTCAAGACTGATTTGCATATGGCTATGTCTGAACTGGGGTGGCGTGGTGAAGCAAAATAACGATGGATTAAACCCAGATCTGTGACTGGGGGTGAATGTTTGCCAATGTGCAGCATTCCGTCCATCATCTTGTGTGTTTTGCACTTCGCCCTAAGTGGGAAGGGTATGCCCAGACGTGGGTCCCGTGCTCACTACGCCACTGGAGTCAAGCTATCCTGGCTGAGGAAGGCTGATAGCCTGAAACCGGTCCTAGGAGGCTTGATTCCGGTCCAGGGAAGACATGGCTTGGCAGTTCGGTCTGGACTGTTCCCATGAGGCACAGGGTCAAGACTGATTTGCATATGGCTATGTCTGAACTGGGGTGGCGTGGTGAAGCAAAATAACGATGGATTAAACCCAGATCTGTGACTGGGGGTGAATGTTTGCCAATGTGCAGCATTCCGTCCATCATCTTGTGTGTTTTGCATTTCGCCCTAAGTGGGAAGGGTATGCCCAGACGTGGGTCCCGTGCTCACTACGCCACTGGAGTCAAGCTATCCTGGCTGATGAAGGCTGATAGCCTGAAACCGGTCCTAGGATGCTTGATTCCGGTCCAGGGAAGACATGGCTTGGCAGTTCGGTCTGGACTGTTCCCATGAGGCACAGGGTCAAGACTGATTTGCATATGGCTATGTCTGAACTGGGGTGGCGTGGTGAAGCAAAATAACGATGGATTAAACCCAGATCTGTGACTGGGGGTGAATGTTTGCCAATGTGCAGCATTCCGTCCATCATCTTGTGTGTTTTGCATGCTATTGAGCTGGACACTGCAATCTTTGCGTGCAGGCTATGTTCCTTGGCGTTATATCAACAGTACGTCTTTGTTTTCCGAATATAATCTTACAGATAAACAGATGGAAATGGCACAAAGGGGAGCAAAATATACAATGCTGCATATTGAAAAACTGGACAGGTTACCATTCACGGTAGCGGAATCTCCGTCTACAGAATGGCTTATCCATGGCCACATCACTCTACCGGTCACTACTTTTCAGTTTCAATATTGCCTTGAGCAAAGGCAGGCAGGCAAATATGAAAAGATGGGTAAAGGAATACATTAAGGAATCTTGGGAGTTACCATACAGATATCGATGCCAGAGTGGGGATCGAGAAGTGTTTCTAAGCGGTACAAACTGCGAGAACGCTTTAAGCGGTTCTCTCATGTTCCAGGACATTTCACTGCATGGAGCTTGCAATGGTTCAATAGCAAACTTGTCCTGTCACATGAAAGGGACTCCAGCAGCCGTGATTACACCGGTATTGGAGCTGCTCTCAAATGGGAGTTACTTGATGCTGAACGATCAAGGTTGCTGCGGGATGATTCCGGGCGTTGCCTATCTGGTCACTGTGAACTCCAGGGTTACTTGCTGTATGCAAGTATTGTTTCCCCCAACAAGTACAGTCAGGGAGACGCCGTTATGGCCTTCGTTGAATGTTTCCTTTATACAATTTGATACTTTGAGCAGACTGAAAGCCATGCTTTTGCAGCAACCTGAACCCTTAACCTCCGCTCAAGAGACCTTTGATCTTCATATCGCAAGGACCTCGACCGAGATACAGGCACTTATACATACAAACTGCCCCTTTCATTTCGCAGAAATGGTGGGTCGTATCTTTAACATGTCTGATACGAGTGGTATTGTACACCTATTTAAGACCATAGGGTCAGTATTTCTAAGCACTTTTCAGACAATCCTCGGAGTTATTCCAAATTTTATACACTCAGTATTGGTAAGCGTTTTTGGAGGTCTTCCGCTGATCCTGCTTTCTATCGCAGGGATCCTGATTGTCATTTTTACTGCTCCGCAATGGACGGCCAAATTACCAACGAGATGGCAAAAGCATTCCTTGAGCGCAAATATCGTGAGCGCATGGTGCAACATCTGGGCACACCTCGCCTACGGGAATTGAGCGCCTCTTGGTTCCTATCGCTTAGACCAGTCTGGATGGACTGCATCTTATCTGTTCTTCAATGCCTGTTTTGCGGTGAATATTGCATGTTGGACCTCTGTCTGACAATTGCAACGGAAACGCCTGCGGACTTGAATACTTGGCTGGCACCCCTGAGGGCCCACGCTCGGCAATGTCCCCAGCGTATTCCCATCCTGATGGCTGCATTCCTCGAGAATCCACAGGTGCCTTTTACAACTGGGTTGAGCATCAGCTCCACCGCTAGCACCACTAGCACCGAGGTATCGACTACAGCATCGGCTGCCTCTACACCAGCTATTGGCAGTAATGAATATCATCTGTGCTCCATTGATGTACTTTGTGAGGTGTTACAAGGACAGTCCCCTGCAGCAGCAAGCAACGACGATGTTGCGTCTCCCAGCCAGGACACTTAATCTATAATTGGCTCATCGTCTGCAGGGAAAGAATTCAGTTTTTCCTTTTTCTAAAACTCGACTAAAATTGGAACATTTCCTTTAAATTGACATTTTCGCTGGAAAAGCATGGCCTTCGAACGCTTGTAGTGCGTCGACTTATATAAACGAACTCAATTAGGACTTCGGCTTAAGTATCAATCCCAAAAAACTGATTTTTGAAGTAAACAGATTTTTTATCTTTAGATTTTCTTCACCTTTTAAAGCAGTTTTTAAATGATTTTAAGATGATTTTAATGGTTTTAATGCGCTACTACCTAATAGTGGAAATGGTTCACCGGCATTGTTATCATTATTGACTGTTCGGAAGAGGAGTGGGTGTTATGTTTCATATAGGTACCCTAATATAGGCCCAGGTAACATCATACCCCTTCACCTACATTACCTCCCCTACACTACACTGTAACAGGCCTTTTAGGATTGAACCTTTACCTAGTTCTAGTCCTGGGTGCAGAAGGAGGGTTGCTCCTAAACAATAGAGTCCTATAACTCCATCAATAGACTCACACTGTATGAATGAATATTCATAAGGGTTCTTAGAAACCAGGCTGGGGGCTACACCACCTTCCTCCCCATATCTACGTACACGGTTCATCCCATACGTCATCCTCACATCCAACAATGGCTAATACAAGCAACAAAGGAACCTTAGACACTTTTTGTATAAATACAGCACCTCTTGCTAGTGTTAGTTAGAGGGAACCGAGACTTCCAGGCCGACACACTGACCAGAGACGCTGAGGCTCCTGCATGCAGATGCTCCAGCTGACAGTGGTCTGAACATCCCTCACGGGGTGTCCAACTCGTGACCAAGAAGGGCTCCTACATTCTCACACTTCAGGTAATGGGGTTCGACTAAATCCTAGAGGGACTCTTGGCTTCACACCTACTCACATGCTAGGTACACTTAGGTACATCTAGATAGGCATCGTAGGAGTACGCGCTTTCTTTTATCAATACATTTTATATTCACTGTACTATCCATTTATATTCACTGTACTGCTAATCATATATCTCTGCTACTGTCTAATGTTTGTTGCAGCTCATATATTCTATACAAGAAAAACGACTGTTCAATAAACCTTTATTAAAATGCCCGGGCTGTTTATTCTGTGTATCTCTGAGACAAGATAAGTGACCACGAGTGACTGAGCGAAAGGTAGTACATTGTTTCCACGATTCTGAGGGATCAGGGTTGTCATGTTCTAAGGTTGCCAGAAACTATTCTCTCCCCGATAAGAGGAGACACTAGTGGCACTGTGAGCTAGCTTATGCAAACAGGCTAACATTCTCGGTGGGGGTGCTCAGAATCAGTCTGCCACCAAGCCCACAGTTTATGTTATCCGAACGCGCAGGTCCTGTAAGGGTAATATAGGAACTACACGACAATGCCAGGTATTTAAAAAAAATTAAATATAGGGGGGCTGCCTGGCATGAGCATGGTCATGCCCCCTACCCAAGTAAATGGTATTGTCCCACTTGTAATAGTGAACGGCTGCGCTTTTTGGGCTTTGGTAGACTGCCACCTAGAAACATGTACCAGACCCAGACAGTTCTGAAAACTAGCCATGGGGGAGTCCTGGGTGGTGTGCTGTGCATGCATCTCACACCATTTTCTTAGCCACAACATTCCGTGTAAACCTCAAACATTGAGTAAAAGCATATATTTATCTTAGAAATGGGTGTCTCTAGTTGCAGAGGTTTGCACCTTTGTCCAAGTAGGGACACTTGCTTCTAGTCAGGGTAAGGGAGTTACACACTTTAGATAACCCCTGCTCACCCCCTTGGTAGCTTGGCATGTGCAGACACAGGCTTATCCCAATGGAAATGTATAAAGCATTTGTACCCCAACCCACAGTAACACAGTTAAAACACCACAAATGAACACTACACCAGTTTAAAAAAATAAAGTATCTTAATCTAAACCAAACAAGACCAGAATGACAAAAATCCAACATACATGTATCAAGAATGTGACTTTTAGACCAGTTATTTCAAAAATAGCACTTGTAGAAAGAAATAGCTCCACCTGGGGCTTTGGTGACATTGTGACAGGCGAAAATCCAAAGTACAGCATCGACTGTACTTTGGAAACGAAGTCAGTAGACGATGCACGGTGTCGTGGCGGGGAGCCGTCAATACCGAGGCGAAGCCGGTTCCTTTGTGCCATGCTGGGAGGTGAGGCGTCAAGTCTGGAAGGAGGCGAGGCATCGAGTCCGGGACATTGAAGCTAGGCATCATCTGCGGTGAGGCGTTGGTTCCGGTGAGGCAATGCAAAGTTAGAGAGTTTGTATAATCACCCTTGTCGGTTATCTGCTCTGCAATAACCAGATGCTGGCACTGGCGGTGATGGCATATGTGCAAGCACTGGCGTCAGGAAGGCCGATAACTGCAGGCGTGAGCGCGAGTCAAAGAGCATTGGAGCTGCGGTGAGGCGGGGTGGTGCGTCGCGCACTTCACGAGTGGTGCCCCCAGCCTAGGTGCAGGTCAGTGTCACTGTCGGAGTTGTTTTTCTTGCTTTGCAGCACCAACCACACAATTCTCAGGTCCCAGGAACTGGAATTGGCACCCTTTTGAATGCAGGAGTCCACAGAGGAGTCCAGGTGCTGGTCAGTGTGTGAAGGTAAAGTCTTTGTGGCCCTGAGACTTCAGAACAGGAGGCCAGGACACACAGGCCCTTGGAGATTCTTCTTCAAGCAGGTTCACAGCAAAGTTCCAGTCTTTGTCCTATCCTTGGCAGAAGCAGCAACTGTAGGCCAACCCAGCGAAGCACACCCAGCAAAGGGGCAGTACTGCTCCTTACAGCTCTCCAGCTCTTCTTCATGGCAGATGTTCTTCTTGAGTGCAGAAGTGATCTAATTCTCTGGGGTTTAAGGTCCAATACTTTTACCCCATTTTCTCTTTTTTCTCTTTTCTTTGTGGCAAGGGTCTCTGAGCCCAGCCCAAACAAGTTCTGTCCTCCCTGGTCCAGCTTCACTACAGGAGGTGGAGACAGCATTGTGCAGAGGAGACACTGCCTATTCAGTTGTAAGTGAAACTCCTCCCACCACTCTAAATGCAGCCAAGGTCTATTCATCCCAGCTAGGAGTCAGCCAGGAAAGGCAGGACACACCTCCACGCCCCACCCCTTGTGGATTTCTACAGTAAATACACATCCCCAGCTCCTGTCACTCCAAAACCAGACAGTCAATACACAAAACAGCAGAGGCACACAGAATGGTTAAACAAGAAAATGCCTACTTTTCAAAAGTGGTGTTTTCAAACACACAATTTGAAAACCGTGTTCCTAAAAAGATGTGTTATTAAATTATGAGTTCAGAGATCCTAAACTCCATTTCTCTATCTTGTCCCAATGGAAAGTTATACTTGTAAGATGTTACAAAGCAACTCCCATGTTAGCCTATGGAACAGATAGCCTTTCAATAGTGAAAAACCAAATTGGCAGTATTTCACCATCAGGATATGTAAAGCACACCAGTACATGTCCTACCTTTTACAACACTTCACCTTGCCCATGTGGGAGCCTTGGGCCTACCGAAGGACTGCCTTACATGTAAGAAAAGGGAAAGTTTAGGGCCTGGCAAGTGGGTGCAGTTGCCAGGTTGACATGGCAGTTTAAAACTGCACATGCAGACACTGCAGTGACAGGTCTGAGATACTTTTACCGGGCTACTCATGTGGGTGGAAAAATCAGTGCTGCAAGCCTACTAGTAGCATCTGATGTACAGGCCCTGTGCACACACAGTGCACTGGACTAGGGACTTACCAGAAAACCAAATATGCCAATCATGGATACCCAATCATAATAACAATTTACACAGAGTGCACTTGCACTTTGACACTGATCAGCAGTGGCAAAGTGCTCAAAGTATCTAAGCCAGCAAAAATATCATCCAGCATACCATCAAACATACAGGAGGTAGAGGCAAAAAGTCAAGGGAAGCCACGCCAAAGATGCCAAGTCTAACATTTTTCCTCACATTTCTGTGAACAAAACTTCTGGAATGTGTGAGGCGCCACAAATTTCCTACCACACAGCATTCCCGCAAGTCTCCCGAACAAAATGGTACCTCACTTGTAGTGACGGCTAGTGGCATTTGAAAGTGGTGGGACGAATTAGCAGCAGCAGGTCTCGGGGCTCATGGCTAACTTATACATGCCCATAGACCCGATTCGGGCAGGAGACTCTCAATTTTTCTAGCCAAAAATGAAATTATTTTAGGAAAAGAGACAATAACAGCTGCTGGGTTTACAGTAGGCCGACCGATTGTCTTTCGATGAGCCCTGGACAGAGTTTGATGCAGTCTTTATGTGTCACTGGAGCAAGCCCGCCATTGAGCATCACAAAATCAAAACAATTTGCATATATACAGACAAATGTTAGCAGGGTGAGTCCTAAAATCATGGACAATATAAAGCAATTTAAGCCCAAGAGAAATATAGAAGCTACTGGAAATGGAATTTTTAACTGCCAAAAAAGATGAACATTTATTTTCCCCCAAAGCCTCATTGAACAAAAAAGACAAGGAGACTTTACGCCACCCGCCAAGTAAACACACAAACAGAGAGTGCTGCATACCACAAAGGCCCGCGTAGAATACTACAGAGCGTGCCTTAAACAAGCTTAAATAATGAATTTGAGGAAAGCAAGCTCTCATGCACCAAATAGTTACAAATTGCCTTTACGCAACCAGCTTGTGATGAAATTACCCATTTTAGTGACAGCAATCACTCATGACAAATCATTGGCATACATAATGACGTACCTTAGGCACATGTGTGGGACTTGAATATTCTGGGCAGCAAGCTGACATTTTAGCAGAGAAGTTACAAGTTCCTTGGGTTAGAGCACATAAACGCCTGTGAAAAGCATTGAGGCTGACCAGACAGAATACTTTTTTCCTATGTGTAAGATACTGCTAATGAGTGAGACTTTTCTTATCTACTTTGGTGCGCGGAGGAGGCTGATGTTCCTGAACAGTATGTCCAATGGGAGCTTGCGTACATGGGTGGTGGTAAAGTAAAAAAGTGGGGAGCCACATGAATTAGTTTTATCCTATGGTGTAACAAGAAAGAGCTGTGTGTCCAAAGTGATAAACACTTGATGCTGGCATGCATACCAAGCCATTGAGAAAAAGCAGCAGAAACAGAGGCTGGGTGTGTGCATTCCCAGACATCCAGTACGCCCCCACGCTTGGGAAAGACACGGCAAAGGAGGTGGTCCTATCATGTGCCAACTGACGATGCTCCAGTAGCAGTTGCCGTGGCAGCTTCTCCCGATGCAACTATGTAGGGCAGCAAGGGGGGGGGGACATAAATACATTTAAAAATATATATATTTACAAAAAATATGGCTTACCTGATGCTGCATTCGCTCCATCTTCATCCTCTCCTGATCCTCGACTGGTGCATACTGCACAGATTCCCAGATTTTATTACCAGCATGAGAACAGTGCTGGGATTAGTCTGAGTGGCTTGGTTCGCCGCTCAGACAGTGCCTGAGAGCCTGTGGCTTTTCTCCACCCGGCTGTACAACACAGCCCGGTTGGGAAATGCAAACTGCACATTACGGTTTGGCCGGCCTAAGCCAGAGGGCCAAACCATCATGCGCACTTAGTAGTGCCCACAACTTCTCCTCCTGAAGCTCAGGAGGATGGCCCGGCCCCGCCCCACCGCTCAGCTACCCAGCAGAGGCAAATGTGAAAAAGAAAATAATAAAATAGTTTTATTATCATTTTCTTTTTCACTCTTGCCTCCACTGGGTAGGTGCAGTGAGGCAACTCTCCTCTGCCATAGCGGAGGAGACGCCCTTGAGCAGTTGGATTAACTAATTACAGCTCTCGCCAGGCAACTAACGGCCGATACAGTTTTATTCCTAATTTGCTTGATGTGAAAGATTTTCCAAACAGTGCGGCCCAAACCATAAAAAGTAGGCACGTCCACTACTATAGAAGGGAAAACTATTGGCTGGGGTAGAGATTGTGGGTTGGTAGAGAAGAGATTGGGTTAAGTTGAGAAATGTGAAAATTAAACTACAGCTAAAGCATCACTTTATCAGAATATCTTGCTGTAAACCATATTACACAGGAGAGTTAATGCCACTCGCCGAGTAAACACAAACAGGGAGCACTGCATACCGCAAACGCCTGCGTGGAATACTACGGAAGTCACACAGTACCACCCTAGGTAGCGCATCTGAAACAAGCTTGAATAATGAAAGGAAAACAAGCTCTCATGCACTAAATAGTTACAGATGCTACCTGATAACAAAAGTACATACCAATGTCAGTTTCCGCAACCATCTTCAGAGAAGGCACTGTTTACTGCTCCCAGAAACCACAGAGGGAGATGCCGCAGAACTTCATGAACCTAATCAATCCTGGAGCTGCTCTCATGGCGTTTTCATTATGAGAGCAGCAATATGATTGGTCAGAGCAGACTAAGGCAGCGCTCCTTCTGAGCTAGGAGCCTTTCTTTGCAGTCTGCCCGGCTGGTATACAGCTTACACATGCCTCTGAAGTGCACATGGTGGGCTGGCCGTCGCTAGACAGCCGGCCAATCCGACATGTGTCCTTTGCACTTTAGGCAACTTATGAAAGTCGGAATGGCCCCGCCCCACCCTCATACTAAAGTACACTTCACTTAATAGAAATGGTAATGATCATTACCATTTTATTTAATATACATTGTTTCCGGCAGCTGCTGCACTCGCAGCAGGTGGGGCAACGCTCCTCTGCCCTAGAGGAGGAACCGCTGCTGCTCATTTGTGTGAGTGGGCCAAGAGACCTTGACACAAAAGGCCCTAAAGTGCTATGTGGAGAGATCAGCAATAGGGGTAGCTGCAGGATTTGGGGCCGTGCTTGACCGCCACCCATGGAAACCTACCAACCACAGACATTTTTAAAAAGTAGATAAACAGGGGGTTCCAGGGTGGTGTGCCTTGTGGGAATCCCATGAAGTTTTCTTACCCAAAATGCCCTGCAAATCATAAACTTCCTTTCATTTCTGTGATAGAAACCACCAGAATTCACAGCAATGCACAAAATTCCTAACACCCAGCATTACCCCACTTGTGCTGATAAAAACGCTGTGCCACCTGTATGGTTGGAACTAGTGCCCGCAACAGGAATGGATCAAACTGAGGACATTTGAGTCCCCACACAAGGGCTCAAATTCACTTTTGTTTGAAGTGTTCTGTTGCGGGCACTAGGCTCAGCCACACAAGTGGGGCAGCATTTTTATTGTGCCCATTTCAGAAAAAGATAGATTTCCTTGATACCCATTTTTCACTCTACATATTTCACCGTATTGTTCTATACTCGGTGCACAATTAAAAAAACATTGTGCAATGCAGCTCACTTGTTTGCTCCGGGTACCTTTGGTTCTTGGAGAACCTACAAACTCTACATATCCCCACAACCAGATGCGACTAGCGGACGCAATGGTATATTGCTTTTGAAAATCGACCTTTGTGACAAAAACCTAATCCTAATCCTACTTATTTTCAGTATTTCTTTATTTCTACAGTTAGTTTCTTTGGGTAAACCTTGAGGGATCTACACACATGACCCCTTGCTGAATTTGAAATGGTGTCTACTTTTCAGAAATCTATTGCTTTTCTGGTTCATTACTGGGTTTCACTCTGGTTTCCATCACAAACTACAAGTAGGTTGAGAGCTCACAAAATAGGAAAAGTGGCTACCTCTTTAAAAAATGGCAAAATTGCAGTAAAATATTAGTTTTTTTTATTCTGCTCTGCATGTTTCTGAAAGCTGGGAAAATTGTGACTTAGCATAGCAAACCATTAATTGATGCCATTTTTAGGAATAAAACAGACACTTTTTCCCTAATTTTCCCCGAAAACTAAAAGTTTTGCTATACTTAGGGGCCGATTCCGATCTCGGTCGGAGGCGCACCCAATACCATTCGGTCGGGAAAAAAGCCATGCGAAAGCCTGTTTCCCGACCGATCCGTACAGCACACCGAACGAGCAAGTACGATGCGCACAACAGCAAAAAATCCGGCCGAGCCGTACTCACCCAAACCAGGTCCTGTTCTCCGACCGAGGCGAATCCGGAAACGCCGAATCGAGTCGCACGGAAGGAAAAATGCAGCCCCGTCCGGCCGGACAAGTACGATGCGCTTTCCGTACGCGCCGAACCCGTCGCTACGCACGGCACGTCAAAGCATCCGGGAGAGGCGCACATAAGCTCCGATTCGCGCCACAACACGATCCACGGCTACGAGACGAACACGGCAGCGACGAGGACGACGCGAAGCGACGAGGACGAGGCGAAGCGACGAGGACGACGCGAAGCAACGAGAAGGACGAACGACACGAACCAACCATGAATCCCTTCGTCCCGATCATACCAATATTCTACATTTACTACCAGAACAGGCACGGACGCGTACGGCGCAGAAGGTAAGCCAGACACCAACCACAAAACACATACAACACCTACACGACACATCACACACACACACGGGGATGCTGAATATACTTACACCAGCAACAGCAGCACCATAGGGGCGGGATGCCCATCACCAATGCCACATATGCACACAGGGGCCTGAATGCGCACCACCACCCCTACTCAGGGGTGGCATGATGCCTACCACCACTACCACCCTCACCCAGAGGTGGCATGATGCCTACCACCACAACCACCCTCACCCAGGGGGGCAGGATGCCTACCACTACTACCACCATCACCCAGGGGGGCAGGATGCCTACCACTACTACCACCCTTACCCAGGGGGGCAGGATGCCTACCACTACTACCACCCTTACCCAGGGGGGCAGGATGCCTACCACTACTACCACCCTCACCCAGGGGGCAGGATGCCTACCACTACTACCACCCTTAGCCAGGGGGGCAGGATGCCCACCACTACTACCACCCTCACCCAGGGGGGGCAGGATGCCTACTACCACCATCACCCAGGGGGGCAGGATGCCTACCACTACTACCACCCTTATCCAGGGGGCAGGATGCCTACCACCACCCTTAGCCAGGGGGCAGGATGCCTACCACTACTACCACCCTCACCCAGGGGGGCAGGATGCCTACCACTACTACCACCCTCACCCAGGGGGGCAGGATGCCCACCACTACTACCACCCTCACCCAGGGGGCAGGATGCCCACCACTACTACCACCCTCACCCGGGGGGCAGGATGCCTACCACCACCCTTAGCCAGGGGGCAGGATGCCTACCACTACTACCACCCTCACCCAGGGGGGCAGGATGCCCACCACTACTACCACCCTCACCCAGGGGGGCAGGATGCCCACCACTACTACCACCCTCACCCAGGGGGCAGGATGCCTACTACCACCATCACCCAGGGGGCAGGATGCCTACCACTACTACCACCCTTATCCAGGGGGCAGGATGCCTACCACCACCCTTAGCCAGGGGGCAGGATGCCTACCACTACTACCACCCTCACCCAGGGGGGCAGGATGCCTACCACTACTACCACCCTCACCCAGGGGGGCAGGATGCCCACCACTACTACCACCCTCACCCAGGGGGGGCAGGATGCCCACCACTACTACCACCCTCACCCGGGGGGGCAGGATGCCTACCACCACCCTTAGCCAGGGGGGCAGGATGCCTACCACTACTACCACCCTCACCCAGGGGGGGCAGGATGCCCACCACTACTACCACCCTCACCCAGGGGGGGCAGGATGACCACCACTACTACCACCCTCACCTGGGGGGGCAGGATGCCTACCACCACCCTTAGCCAGGGGGGCAGGATGCCTACCACCACCCCTTAGCCAGGGGGGCAGGATGCCTACCACTACTACCACCCTTACCCAGGGGGGCAGGATGCCTACCACTACTACCACCCTTAGCCAGGGGGCAGGATGCCCACCACTACTACCACCCTCACCCAGGGGGGCAGGATGCCCACCACTACTACCACCCTCACCCAGGGGGGCAGGATGCCTACCACTACTACCACCATCACCCAGGGGGGCAGGATGCCTACCACTACTACCACCCTTAGCCAGGGGGCAGGATGCCTACCACTACTACCACCCTCACCCAGGGGGGCAGGATGCCTACCACCACCCTTAGCCAGGGGGCAGGATGCCTACCACTACTACCACCCTCACCCAGGGGGGCAGGATGCCTACCACTACTACCACCCTTAGCCAGGGGGCAGGATGCCCACCACTACTACCACCCTCACCCAGGGGGGCAGGATGCCCACCACTACTACCACCCTCACCCAGGGGGCAGGATGCCTACCACCACCCTTAGCCAGGGGGCAGGATGCCTACCACCACCCCTTAGCCAGGGGGGCAGGATGCCTACCACTACTACCACCCTTACCCAGGGGGGCAGGATGCCTACCACTACTACCACCCTTAGCCAGGGGGCAGGATGCCCACCACTACTACCACCCTCACCCAGGGGGGCAGGATGCCCACCACTACTACCACCCTCACCCAGGGGGGCAGGATGCCTACCACTACTACCACCATCACCCAGGGGGGCAGGATGCCTACCACTACTACCACCCTTAGCCAGGGGGCAGGATGCCTACCACTACTACCACCCTCACCCAGGGGGCAGGATGCCTACCACCACCCTTAGCCAGGGGGCAGGATGCCTACCACTACTACCACCCTTACCCAGGGGGCAGAATGCCTACCACTACTACCACCCTCACCCAGGGGGGCAGGATGCCTACCACTACTACCACCCTTAGCCAGGGGGCAGGATGCCCACCACTACTACCACCCTCACCCAGGGGGGCTGGATGCCTACCACCACCCTTAGCCAGGGGGCAGGATGCCTACCACTACTACCACCATCACCCGGGGGGCAGGATGCCTACCACTACTACCACCCTTAGCCAGGGGGCAGGATGCCTACCACTACTACCACCCCCACTCATAGGATGGACAATGCATGACACAACCAGCACACCACAACCTAGGGAATGCAAGAAGGAGACATCCCCCAACACCATGACAAGCGTGTGTAGACTGTGTCAAATGCCTACAACACCGAACATGACTTTGAACATACAATGTGACCCCCTAGCACATGTGCCACACATATATGTGTGTGGCACCCACAATGCAAACAGGCCATGACCATTGTGGCAATGGGGTCCAAACCCCCATCATCACAGTGACCAAAATGTAAGTGTGGGGTCCATAGCTGAAGCACATTTTGAACATTGTGGCAATGGGGTCCAAACCCCCATCATCACAGTGACCAAAATGTAAGTGTGGGGTCCATAGCTGAAGCACATTTTGAACATTGTGGCAATGGGGACCAAATCCCCATCATCACAGTGACCAAAATATAAGTGTGGGGTCCATAGCTGAAGCACATTTTGAACATTGTGGCAATGGGGACCAAACCCCATCATCACAGTGACCAAAATGTAAGTGTGGGGTCCATAGCTGAAGCACATTTTGAACATTGTGGCAATGGGGTCCAAACCCCCATCATCACAGTGACCAAAAGGCAAGTGTTGACAAAGTAAGAGGTGCAACTGCCAAACTGCATGGATGATTCCTGGTCACAGAACAACAAACACATCAGTGGCAAAGTAGTGTATGTGTCCCATTGCAACATAAATTGGGGGAGCCAAATCCTGCAGTGCAAATAAGACATAACTTTGGCCATGTGCAGACAAACAACACCTATGGGGGCTGACACCGTCAACAATCATCAATGACACAATGACAGAAGTGACCATCCGAATGCAGACCCACATATTTGCACCAATGGGCACACACATGCAGATACCCTGTGGAGACTGCAGATGTGAGGCGAACAGATACCATACCATGGCAGCAATGGGACACACAATCAACAATTAGCAACAAATGAGGGCTCCCGTCCCATCAGCCTGGTCATGGAAGTGCCAACGGAATCATCAGCACAGATCCAACACACTTGTATAGCAATGTTGCACTGACAACACAGATGAGTCCTTCCCCATTGATGCCCAAACCTGCATGTTCACTGGAGATGGCCACACGGTCAGGGAAGTAGACGAATAGAAGAATGGCAGGCACAACAGATGTGCAGGGGTGGAAGCCACAGATGTGAAGTTGCCAATCTAAGTAGGAAATCTCATTGCCAAATACTGAACACATGACACCCTCAGATGCTGCTATGGATGACATGGATACACCACATGATAGGACACATAACCCCTGGACCAAATGGGTTCCTGCACAGTAACACTTCATTATCATGAGACCAAATATCACCATCACTGCAGCAAGGGCATTCTTAGCATCATCAACATCATGTACATCAGAAGCAAAAGCACTAGAGAACAGAAAGTTGCTTTATTCAGCATATGTGGCATTAAAAGTAGAAGTCCGGTAGAACATAAACAAAGGCCAATGGCCAGTCCATCAACAAAGTCACAAGTGGGTGACAGTGGCAGATGCCACCCTACACATGCCTGCACAAAACCAGGGACAATCCACTAGGAGGGGCAACCGGGGGGGTAGGCCAGGCACCACAGGGACAGGATCAGGGCTCACCAGGAGGAAGCAGGGAAGGGGTGGTGGGTGCTGGAGAGCCACTGACAACTGCAGTGGAGGTGTCTGACATGGTGTGTGCCGGCACAACTGGGGGGCATGGCTCAGATGTTGTGGGTGCCGGCACGACTGCAGTGGACCCTGCAGATGGAGTGGACAGGTCCGCCACTGCAGTGCCCAAGTCAGACAGGGTGGTAGTGGACTCCACTGCAGTGCCTACCACCAGGGGAGGAGAATGGGGAACAGGCAAGGTGGGCTGGACAGAGGGGGAGGACACCCTCACCACATCAGTGGCACAGACAAGCGCAGCGGGGGGTGTGGTGCCGGGAGAGCAAGTGGCAGGGGGAGAAGGCCGGATCCTCTTGGGGATGGTATATCTGTGGGTGGGGGAACCTGGGGCAGGGTGTGGCGGGGGCACCTGTGGAGTGGGGGCCTGAGGGATGGAGGAAGGTGACCTGGTGCTTGAGCTGCAGGGCGGCGGCGGGGTCTTGCTCTTACCACTCCGGGGGACTTGCGGGTGGGGGCCTCAGTCTGTCTGTGCCTGGGGGAGGGTGTCCGGGGGCGAGGGGCACTCTGCTCCGTGTGGGGGGCTTCCTCTTCCCCCTGGATGCTGGGGCAGCTGGATCGGAGGAGAAGAGGCCGAGGTCACTGAGGAAGAGGCGCTGGGTCTTTGGGGTTGCAGGTGAGGCAAGGGAGGGTGCTTTGGAGGGAGAGGCAACTGAGGACTGCGCAGTGCCCGTGGATGCGTGTGTGTGTACCAGGGCCCCATCCCCTGTGAGTCTGGTTTCAGTCCCCTGACTGTGCGTGCGTGTGCGTTTAGTTTGTGGCGTGTGTGTCTGTGTGCTGGATGTGTGTGTGCTGGTGTGTGCCTGTGCCGGTGTGTGTGTGCTTGGGACGGGCAAGGTGCTGGGGAGTGTGGATGGAGCAGAGGCAGGAGGGGTGAGGGACTGTCTGAGGAGGGACACTGCTGCCGTCAGGGAGGAGTCCATGGACCTGTTGCCCCTCTGTAGGTCAGACATGCCCGATGAGATGCCCTCCATGAACGACACCAGCTGAGTCAACAGTGCGGTGTGCGCATGGAGGACACTCAGCATGGCTGTCTGCCCTACATGGAGCTGGCGAAGGAGGTACACAGACTCCTCACTCAGGGCAGCAGGGGACACAGGGGCAGGGGGTGCGGTGCCTGGCCCAAAGGAGACACGCTCCCGAACATGGGAGCCTCCACGGACCTGGGGAATGGGAGCCGATGGGAGGGCGGTGGTGGTGCTGGTGGTGGCGGGGACAGCAACACTAGCTGGGGTGTGGTGGCTGCTGACACCCGCCTCCACAAGGGAGTCATCCTCCGAGTTGCTCTGGTCCTCAGCTGAGGTGGATGGTGCTGAGGACTCCTCGGTGTGGCTCCCCTCGCCCTCCGTGCCACTGGGTCCCTCCGACCACTCCTCGGCTGCTGACCCAGTCTGGCTCTCTGGCTCCTCCTGGTCCGTGGAGCTGTCCCCTTCCGTGGCCGTGGATGTATCTGCAAACAATGGGGAAACAGACAGACATCAGTCACCTGCACCAAACGCACACACCACTGTGAGCACAGCACATCACAGAGCAAGCCCTGGCATCATTAGTTGTACATTGCTAAAAGTGCCCTAACTGAACAGGAGAAGCCAATTGTCAGTCTGATGCCAAGCATGGCACTCACATCCCACATGGCCTTGCACCCATCTGTCTGGTGTCTGTTGGATTGCAACACCCCAGTGTGGACACATGCACCAAGTACACAGTAGTTGGACAGTGCAGAGGACACGGTGTGGACACATCACAGCTCTTGCCACTGAGTCAGTACAGGTTTCCGGATGAAAGGGATGCCCAGAGTCAAATAGGAAATGCATGTGATGCATACCAGCGACAGACACCATGATGCACCCATGTCCTGATAGCCAGCGCCACTATGGTGTGCATGTAGCACATGTCACTCCCCTGCAGGACCACAAATAAGTTGACACATGCCATGGCAGAGGCATGACTGTTAAGTCATACATCACTGTCTCAGTGATGTATGACTTGGCAGCCAGACAACAACACTATGCACTGTGTCACAATAGTAGGTCATGGGGAATGCAAGTCCTGGAGCTGCACAAGTGCACATGTACATCCCCCACACAACACATCATCTCAACCCTCATCTGTCCAGGTCACACCTATTGGACATATGGGAGACCTGTGACACTACCCTCTGAACCTGAGCCCCTCACAATTTGCTGTGAATGGGGAACAGCTGCCTGAACATCACATTTGCATACCCCAGTCTGCACGGGCAGCTGATCAAACACCTATGTGACACACAAGTATCGTCTCCTATGGTCACATCTCCAGGGGCATGCTGAGCCCCTACCAAGAAACACCACAGCAGTCCTGGCAACTAATCCACAGCACACTGACACAGAGGCAGACACCGGAGGGGTCAAATCACTGTGCACAATGTGTCAGCTGATACACGGGAGTGGGAGTACAGAGTGCATTGCATGGCCTGGAGTAGGCATGACTGTCCTGCTCCACATGAATGAGGGATGTGCCCTGGACAGTGGATAGCTGGCTATGTATGTGTGACACACGTAATCTGCACACTCCTGGGGCCCAAACATTGTTCCCACCCGCTGCATGGGCGTGTGCCACATACCCCAGGCACATGTGGTGGCTCAGCTCAGCAAGTGGACCGCATATCAAAGCAACACGCAGATCACATGTCCAAAACCAGGCGTTGTGTGAACAATGGACCCACCCATGATGCCCACAACAGAGTCAGGGAAACAGATGCTGTCCCCCACCTTTAGTGAAGCAAACTGCAAGGACACAGTCCCAAGTGACACAATTCCCTGACTGTAAGGGCCACACCTGGGTATCAGATGAGCAGTGGGCAGTGCACAATAGAGGGACATGGCTCCTGGACAACATGACTGCTGCACTGTGGCAGTTGAACCAGGCCAGAGGAGGGCACAAAGCATGTAATACAGAGTTCACAGTGCAGTCTTTGACTCACCCCCTCCTTGCTGCTGTCTGGCCTTCAGCTGCCCATCCAGGTCTGGAAAGACCACCGCCAGGATCTGGAGCATGTGGGGGTCAGGGTCCGTGTTCCGCCCCTCCTGCGAGGAGGCGACAGCTTCAGCTGGACCCGTGCAATCCTCCGGGTCCAGCCCCGAAGGTCCTGCCACCTCTTCTGGCAGTTGCGGATCCGGCGCTTGTAGACCCCCACGGACCGGACAGCCCGGACGATGTCCTTCCAGAGTTCCTGCTTCCGATGGGCATTAACCTGTCAGGATGACAAAGTGAAAAGGCCATTACCACACATGCAACATATCCGTGCATGACACAGTCGTATATACATGTCTCAATCACAGGGGCACATGATGTACACAGGCAGTGCAAAGCTGACCATGGACAGTTTGCCAGACGTCACTACATGGTATCATTGCATGGGAAGTAAAACCATGTTCAAATGCACTGTCACTGCACCATACCTGTCCAGTGCAAGTCACTACACACTATGGGGGGTGACAACTACTCAGTGAGCCTGCTAGCCAGTGGCGTGCAGACTCTCAGCCTTGCTAGTCAGACAAAATGCACATTCAGAAAGGCAGTGCACAGAACACTCACCTGCTCCCCTGGTGTCCCATACAGCTTGCTGTACTGTGGAAGTAGGCTGTCCAGCAGGGCCTGGTTCTCTTCAAGGCTGAAGGCTGGGGCTCTCTCCACAGTACGTGCCATTGCAGGGTCCAGAGGGGCAGAGACAGCAGCAGTGCAGTGGCAGATGTCGTCTTGGAGCATGTAGTGCAGGCAAGTGGGCTCTCAGGGGAACAGCCAGCAATATATATGTGCTGGAGAGGCAGATACTGTCCCTTGTGTCCAAAGTGATAGGTCCAAGTCGTTTGCATCTTCTGAATCTGGCCAATCCATGGAATAGCAGCACCAAAACACGCCCACAGCATCCTTCAAATCTTCAA
>CAWUFW010027328.1:0-27532 GCA_963921515.1 Calotriton arnoldi | reverse complement strand
CTTGTACATAGGGGGCAGCGTCAAGATAAATGGGTGCTGCGGTGGAACGCCCACCGCAACACCCTCTGGTCACCCCTTTCACGCTAACCATAGCGTGAAAGGGGGCCTTATGTACAAGGCAGCGTTAAGCCACGTTAAGTGGCTTAACGCTGCCTTGAATATAAGGCGCAGCCCCTATCGCCACCACAACGTCAATATAGGTGACGTTGTGGTGGTGATAGGGGCTTGTACATATGGCCCTAAGTGTCAGCAGTTGGGCAGCTGCTACGATCATCGATGACAAGCAAAGCCATGTATATCAAACTGAATTGACTTCACGTATTACATGCACTACCGCTGGGACGATGTCTTTTGCCCTCGATCATATAAATGCAGGTGAATGCAAAACACCCACATTGACACTGAAAAGCAAATAAGTCACAAACACCTGTGCAAATACAGCGAACAGATGCACTTCTGGAGTGGAGGTAAAAATGCAAGTAAACATTTCCAACAGCCGAACCTGGGTGCAAAAGAATTGCAAAGAGAATCAGTTAAGTGCAGAAGCACACCCACCCCCACCGAGACTGGTGTAGCCGTGTGCATCACAGAGAGGAGGGCGAGATTATTCGTGGAAGTTAAGAGGGAGCAGGCAAACAGAAGAGATGCAGCGTGGAAGGGCTGGGAGCACGCACTGATGTCTACCTAAGGGATTTCTCCAAGTCCCATGGTGGTTCATTTAAAATAATGTATTAATTGTAGATGGCATATACTTATGCTCCTGAGAGTGGTCAGCACCCACATTGTGCTGGTCCTCACACGTGCTGTCAGCTGCAGTGAAAAAGGGGAACTGGTCAAAACTTCTAGTGCCCAGTTAGCCGAGAGAGCAAGAATTCAGTGGTCTATGACTGAAGTTCACCCCATACAATCTGTGCCTCAACTGGTGAGGGGATGGACTTGTGAGACAAGACAGCATCATGCTAACAGTTTGTCATAGCTAGAGTTTCTAAGAGGCTAGGACACGGTGCAAGAGAAGCACTGGGTTTAGGGCTAGGATCCTATTACAAATTGAAGTCATAATATATCAGTATATATTGACAGCAAATGGTTCAGCTGTTCTAGAATTACCGGGGCCATTCTTAGCCTGAGGTGAATGGAAATAATCCTTGCATTCTTCTCAGGCTGGATACAGGGTCTTACTGGGGACTTCTCCGAAGTCAGGTGGTTGCAAGGCTTTAAGTGGAATGAAAAAACTAGGGGGTCTCTCAAAGGGGCGTGGCTGATGTAATTAAGGGCGTGGTTTAAATATACGTAAACTAAAAATCTGTTCCTAGCATGGTGTGCCGCCCAACTGGTATTTTGCTGCTTCTGTCATTGCATACAGATATATAATACTGATGCAACAAGTAACATTACATCTACAACAAGCCAGCGCTATTGGCTCTGCCAATGGTTGTTGTTTGTGTAAGATAAATCAGCAACAACTACGGCTTCGTTGTATAGAATATTGAAAATACTTCAGTTCTGAAACGTTGGACCTGTTAAAGTACTGTGCGAGTCTCTTTGAAGTTACCTCACAAGCACTAAAGGGTGGTACTGATGCAGAGGAAAGATTATTTTTTTTCATCCTGATGGCAAAATTGGAGAGCTCGATAGAGACCCGGTTCGGCACCTGCTCTATAGAACTGCCGGTGCTGAGCACCAGCAAAACCCGGCCCACTTAAAGCCCTGGGTGGTTGAAAGGACACCAGGCTCGCCAACAGGTGCTGTCATTCTGCCAAGTTTACCAGACCCTTGCGTGATATGCTGCTCTAGTCCAAGTTTTTTCTTTGTATTCTGGGACTTGAAGTCTTGTTTATTCTATTATAAATCAAGACTACAAGTCCCAACATTCAAAGAATAAACCTGGACTAGACCACCGAATCACTCATGAACCTGGGACTCTTGGCAGCGATGAATGGTCAAGGCACGTTCTCGACACTTAGGAGATTCCAATGTCTTTAGGTTTAGAGTTTTGTGACTCAGAGGAAGGGTCAGTTCTTGAAGTCATCCTTCATATGGATGCCAGTCAATAGGATTGCACCCTTGTCCTCGAGGTCAGGGCAGTTTGTGTTTTACCATTGTAGTCCAGCAGCTCATTATTTCTTCATTGTGCAGTTTCTCTCTACTTTGATAGAGGTGCTCAGTACGAAATCTAGTGTTTGGTTGTGGACGACCATTGCCAACTTACGTCTTCGCTATGTAGTATCTTAGCAGCGCCGCCATCTTGGTCACAGCACACTCGGTGATTCATTCTTCCCGCGTTTTGCAATTTGCTATTTGCTATTTTGGTTCCTTAGGGAAGGCTGTGGGGCATAAGCGCATCATGGGCAAACCCGCCAGCCCCAGTTCGCTAACCGCCTGGGACATGGCGATGCTTCCTGTCCGTTTGAATACCTAAGTATGCAGGGGGGTTATTTTATCTCTACGATATGCAGATGGAGGATTTCTGAAAGATGTGGAAAGATAAAAAGCCTGCATGTCTAATTTAGACTGCAAAGGAAAGTGTTAGGAAGGGAAGAACAGGCAATCCAAAGAAAATTATTTCTAGGGGTACATTTTTTCGTTGGCCTATATAAAGTCACTTCAGCTGTTTGCCTTACCTTCTCTTCTCTGTGGTGCTATTAGCAATACATTCCACCATAGTGGCACTTAAGCAGCAACTACCTAATGAAAGTGGGATAAAATGGGGGCGTGGCTTGGCGCCTGACGAAGATGGCAGCGCATCCTTGAGGCTCCGTGTGAGGACACACGAAGTGGCTTCGGCGGAGCGGCTCTGCGCTTCGCTTTTTAGGTCGAGCCTGAGCCAGCGCGCATGCGCTGCTCTGCGAGGCTTCTTGTAATCACTCTAAACTACTCTGTGTGGGTCTGACTCCTCCCACGCATTGGGTTGGTTTTTGCCTGTGTCATTTTGTCATCGTAGCCTGCAAATGGCTAAACGTGGGTGCATGTCCCACCTCTTTTGCAAAGGTTCACTCCCACAGCGTTTTGCTTGCGGGAGCGAGCAGCGGCGCGCAGGGCGGCAGCTGCAGTGCCTCCTTGTCTCCCCTCCACCACTTCCCCTTGTCTCTTTGTGCCCGCCCCCACTACTCCTATTGAGCTGCATCTACCAACACAAACTTCACAACTACATCATCAACTCCGTCTTATCCAAGGAGGAGCTACCAGTCGGTAAGTGCTGCCTGATCTAATCACATAGCGCCTGCGGTCACAGCTTTCCGAATTTGTAGCGCTATTAAAATATCAGTAGTCCGTATTGGCACTCCCTTTATCGACCTCGGTTTCGGGGGGAGGGGTAGAGGTGGGGGGGGGAGTCTTTCACAGCAGAGATCCTAACCTGTCCTTTGCATCCTGCACTCGCACCTCTGCGTCAGGCGGTGCCCCCAAAGCAGGCTGCACGCGCATGCCACAAATATATATTTACTGCTGCAATTTTATATGTGTAAATGTATAATGTGCACCGTCAGCAGTTGTCCAGAACTGTCTCCCTGCGCCCAGCTTTGCAGGACAAGGATGCATGGTTCGAAAGTGACTTGCAGTTCAGTTTGAAGTCCAGTTTAAGGATGAAAGGCAACGCCGCCTAACCCCCCATCCCTCCCGCCGTGTTTGGAATTATTGCTTTGGCTAAAAATGACAGTGTATGAAACAACCAATATACAGCTTGGGTGCTTTGCCGCATAACTGTCAAGGGACCGGTCATGTGTATCTCAGTGACATATAAAGCGCTGACCTGCCTGCAACTTGGGGGGTTGGGGGGGACAGAGGAGGTGCAGGACAGAGAAGAGGGCCCAGCGACAGTGGGTGCAGAGTGCTGGAGGGATGCAACAGGGAAACGCGCAACAGATGAGTGTGCAAAAGGTCTGCAGTCCTGGTTTCTCAGCCAGTGGCACGTTGTATTATGGGACTTGTAGTTTGTTTTTAACATTGTACGAAGGGCTGAAAGTCCGAGCATAAATAGTGCTGTTAGATGTCAAGCCAGGAGTGGCTGAAGGCACCACGGACACTTGACAGCACGCTATCCCAGCATGCCTTGCGTCAGTCATAAATGGGGTGCGTTAGCATGGAGCAGCTTGGCCAGGACCCCTTCTGAGTCTGCGCGTGTTACGGGAGACAGGGAAATGGGAATGCAAGGGGAATGCATCCGTGAGAACTGAAGTCCAAACTTTCGAAATCAAGCATGGCCTATGCAGTTTTCACTGTTCTGATACTGATAAAATGAGCATTATATTTTTGCTTTAATTACCCAGCTCAGTGGTGTTAATTTTATCATTTTCAAGAAGATGAAAGCTGGAGCCGGCCCTGCTGAAACTATTCTCTGCCACAGGGCTCCTACCCCACACCCAGCTTCTGAACCCACAGTCAGGACGTGGGGGGCAATCAGCCACCCTGCACATTAAGGGGAGTCGTGTCAGGGGCCGATGAGGCTGGACCAAGGGGCCCGTGGGCTACAGATGGCTTGCGGCTAGCGGGCCGCGCTTCAGCAGCTGCTCCCAGGCACTGTGAGAGGAATGTGGAACATTCTTGGGCAAGAGGCTGGTTTTGGAGGATTTCACAGCCAGGGTGACTCATCGCTGAGGAATCACGACTTTGTAGCTGGGAAGGGGGGGCGCTGAGTGTTTGTTTTTGCGGTGGATGCAAAGTGTGCATCTGACACCGCGGTGCCTCCTGGGACCATCTATGATTAAAGATCCCCCTCCCCCGTGTGACACTACAACCCTGAGTGTCTTGGGTGGGCTTCCGGTGGCAGGTAGCTACTTGTGCTTAGAAGGAGGTCCTTGAGATGGGGGGGGCATCCCTGCCTTGCGCATCTCAGGTGGACGAGGCACTGAACAGGCACCAATGCACTCGGAAAGGGTGCTCGGTGGGTTGACACCCTTGATGCAGACGTTGGGGTTGCGAATTCCACTGATTCGACTCGGCCTTTCATCCTTCCGAGGTCGATCAAATAACGACCTTTAGTAATATGTCTGGTGTTCATAGCGAGAAGACAGCAAGGACTATATCGGAACGCGTCTTTTTGTTTATTAGTAGTAGGGAGCTCACCGTGAACAGTTATTGGCAGTGGCATGTGGACATGTAGGTAGGTAGCACGAACATTTGTACAAAGTGTCACGAAACTCTTGCACGTCACTTAAGGCGCCGCAATAACAGTTTCTTAAGGTCCCAAAGGCGAGACCTATTGGCTATGCCAATGCTTGTTACATCTTTCTGCCTGGGAGGTGTTCGGGTGGCTTGAAGGATGCCGCTCCTATCTTTTCCTATGCTTGGGAGCTCGTAATTAATGCCCTGCAGGGAACGTGTCTTTCTCCCTCGGGCTGTTGATTTATGGCTTGCTGAGGAGACACGCTGAAGCAAGATGGCAGCCCTCTCTTCAGCTGCAGTCTGAAGATTAACGACATCGCTGAGGCATGGCTTAGAGCATTAACCCTTGCAAAAGGTTGGTATTTTCTCCTTTTTATTATATCGTGCAAACTGAGGATTTTATTTCTTTGATTTCTCCTTTTTTTCTGCCAGCTTTTTACATCTTTTTTTTGTCTATGCAGAATTTAAATACTTTGGGCATGCCTTTCTCCTTGCAAATATCTGACAATTTTTTTCACTTGCTAGCTCATACAAGGACTGTAACTACACGGTTTAAAGTGTCTCTGTTTCACTTTGAGCCCTTTTTCAGGAGGAGCTTTCAGGCGCTCATCAGAGTTGTGTTTCTTTTTTTTCTTTTTATCAAAACACCTCCTTATAGCTTTCATATTACACTTTTGTGTATGGGCAGGTCACAACATAGGAAGGGTTTGACTAAACCTTGTTCAGGCAAGTTTCTTGCACTTGCTCCTGTGCTTCGCAGATATTCCAAAATTGAGGGTGTCTCAACTCACAAGAATGCTGACACATCATCTCCCTCAATCATTCCTGCTGCGGTTGTTCCACTTGCTGCCAGTAAAGTGCCACCAAAAAGACTCAAAAAGGATCCTCTGTCATCCTCTAACTCTCCTCCTACTGCTTCTCTAGACTTGCTATCAGAGGAAATAAGAGCTTTACGCCCATTCATGGAGGAAACTAATGTTAGACTACAAAATCTCTTGGATCGATGGAATCTTATGGAGGAGGGCGTTTCTACTGTGGAGCGTCAAATTTGTGATTTCAAAGATATTCTGCCTAAGGTTATTTTGCTCCAGGAGCAACTACCTAGTTTGTCCAGACAGGTTGAGGATTTAGAAAATCGTGATAGAAGGAACAACCTACCTATTTTTGGTTTGCCTGAGGGTACAGAGGGAACTAACTCTTTTTCTTTTTTCAAGACTTTCCTGCCACAGATTTGAAAGATTCCTGAAGGCTCACCTCTCAACATCCAGCGAGCCCACAGACTTGGACACTATCCTCAAGTTCCGACCACAACTAGGAGACCTCGAGGAGTCATCTTGTACTTTTTAGAGTACACTGATCTAATGCAGGTCATTTCCACCGCCAGACAACTTAAACGCATATCCTGGTCTGGGCATGATTTTTTTCTTCTTCTCGGGACTATGCCAAGGTAACTGCAGATCGCAGAAAAGAGTTCCTAAGTATGCGAACGCAGCTTCGTTCCCTCGGAGCTCGATATGGACTTTTTCACCCATGCCTTTTCAAAGTCATATACAATAAAACAAACTACTACCTATGAGGATCCATCTTGCTTGAAAGAATTTCTTGCCAGCCAAAGATCAGGAATTATGGACGTTGCTGTCTCACCTTCTTCGCTCAAATGAACCTATGTTGTTTCAACCTTTTTGGCTTCTTCATGTTTCTTGTGAATTGACATTTTGTTTGATATATGCAGATTTGTTGGATAGATGTGTTTCCACTGTTGCTTATGACTTTAAAGTTTTGACGTAGTGTTGGAAATATTGTTGGTTATTTTTTATTTTTTTGCTTTATATTAATTATAATCTTTTCTTCCTTACATGTGTGACCCTGACTAGTTTTCTGTTCCTGTCTCCCATCCTGTGTGTCATTGCCCTTCGTGGGCCCTCTTCCTCCTGTGGAGTCTTGACGTGCCATCTTTTTCTGTGGTCCCCCCCATCCTCATCAATGGTTTATGTAGGTATGTTTATCTTTACTCTTCTATCTTTCTTCTCCCTATACCCCAGTCTTTTTTCTTTCTCTCTTCTATGTCCTTTAACTTAATTGCTCTTTATCTCCTTTCTTTCATAGTCTATATTTCTTATATTGGCTTGTATTTTTGTTTGCTCACTTTTATTGCATTTCTTTTTTTCAATCAATTCTGTAATGACTCTTAGTTTTTTAAGGATTTGTCTGATTGTATTTACTGCATTGCTTTTTTTCAATGTTCTTGACCGTAGTTTCTTGGAATATCAGGGGGTTGAACTCTCCTCTTAAAAGCCAGCAAGTCTTATCTCATTTGTCGAACCTTAATGCCCACATTGCATTTTTACAAGAAACTCACCTTAAAGAACAGGATTGTATGAAAATACGCAGAGGTTGGGTGCGGGAAGTGTTTTTCTCACCAGTTAATGATAAAAAAAAAAATGGTGTCATTGTCCTCTGTCACAAATCGTTGCAGATTCAATTGCTTTCCCAAGAGTCCGATTCAGAGGGTAGATGGCTGTTGCCACCCTATCTATTAACAAATTCCTATTGTTTCATTTAATGTCTATGGCCCTACTACCCCTAATTGTCAGTTTTGGTCCACTATTGCCCAGAAATTAATACAGCATTCGGATGATAATTTAATATTAGCAGGGAACTGCAATCATTGTGTTGATCCCATTGTAGATAGGCACTCTTCTGCACACAATATTCTCAGTAAGTCACAGAAAGCATTTGTACATGCCATTAGCCAACGTCACTTGACTGATGCCTGGTGATTATGCAATCCCTCCTTAAGAGAATATACTTATTGTTCCCCAGTTCACCATACTCAATCTAGGATAGATCATATTTTTCTCTCCCACCATCTTACCCAATCTTTACATGGTACAGATATCGGTACCATTTTAATTTCTGACCATGTTCCAGTGTCAATTCCATTAGATCTTTTACCTAAACGAGACTCTCCCAAAAGATGAAGATATAATAATTCTTTACTGATGAACAATGAGTTTACTTCCTCCTTTACTTCTTTTTTTCATGAATATTTGTATTTCAATCTTTCCGATACTATTTCCTTTTGTATCATTTGGGATGCTTTTAAAGCTTCAGCTCGAGACTTTATTATAAATTGTGTCTAAAAAAAAGAAAGCATCTCAAGCTCATTCCAAAACATTACTTCAGAACATCAAACACCTTGAACACATTTATTACACTTCACGTACGCAACAGTCCTTGTATCAACTTATTACAGCCAAACTATCCTTTAAAAAAGTATCCACTGAGTCGGCTTCGTCTTACCTTCTTAAATGTAGTGCCAAATTTTATGGGGGTCAATACAAATCTGGCAAGTTGCTATCAATCAATCAATAATACTTTATTCGGCTTTTGTGATAAAAACAATAAAAGCCAGGGTTACAACAATACAAGAAACTCCCATCCATTAATATCATCATCAATCATTGATATTCATTCGTTAATAGAAACATACTAAAATGAACATATAAAATACAAGTAAAAAATATATTATAAAAAGGCAAAGTGGTCTCACATTCAAGCCTACTCTACTCATAGGACTCAGTCACAGCTAGCCCGGAGCCTAACTGGGGCCTTTAAAAAACTAAGAACATGCCATAACGTGGACCCTGAGAGCATAGCTAAAAAGGTAAAAGCAGGACGCACTTGTGTAAAATTGGCTTTTTTAAAAATTATGACTAGAGAAGTCTTTCTCGGCACCTCATAATTACTGTAAAACATTAAAAAATGAATCCTGTCCTGAGGGGACTTGCCGTCACAACTGCATGTGAGCAGGGTTTCACCTTTATTACTCCCTCGTGGGTGAGCGAGGAGGAGGTGGAATAAGTCAAAACGGAACCTTGTCAGAAAAAATCGGTCATATGAATTAAGAAGCCCTAGGAGGTACGGTTCCGTAGATTGTACAATTTTCAAAATAATGTATTTGCGTACACTGGGCTTCATTAACTCACACTCTTCCCTGTCCATCACCCGCTGTCTAAGAAAAGACTCTTTGGCCCAAAGTAGGTACTTCCTTTTGATTGATTCCAGGTCGATAAAAAGATCTGCTCTACCTAGAGTCTTAAAACCTTCCTGGATGTATTTAAACCAGGGGATGTGATGGGCATGATCAAGAGCCATACAGTGCCTTAGGATATCTTTATTTAAGGCGGTCCCCTTGTTCAACCAAACTTTTAGCCAATAAGTTAGGGGGCGATACGACAACAAATATGACAAATAAGACATACCCAAGTCTTCATGTACAACAAATGTGGAGTTCCCTGGAGTACACACAGGAGACGTCTCAGGAACCTGTTTTCAATTCTTTGTAACTCCTCATGAGATGTGTAACCCCAGATTTCACTACCATAGGTCACCTGTGCTAGACACTTGGCTCTATAAATCGGCAAAATTGCACCTATTGGTTTTTTGCCCAACCGCGTGGAAAAATTAAATTTTGCAGCGTTGGCCCGTAAAAATTCCCCTTACTTTCTCAAAGAGCCCCAATTCAGTTTGGCGTACAGCATAACCCCCAGGTAAGTGAAAGCACTAGTCTTGGGGACTGGAGACCCCACCTTAAAGTTAAAAATCTTACTTTAACTGGGCCCCACCTGCATCACATATGACTTGGAGTTGTTTACCAACAGGTCCTGAACCTCCATGAACTTCACAAAGGAGTTAAGTAAAATTTTCAAACCCCTCGGAGTCCGGGCCATGAGAATGGCGTCGTCCGCATACAATAATACCGGCAAACCACACCGTCCCACCTTAGGAAAATCTACCTGTGTGTCAACTAATACCTTCTCCAAGTTATTAATATATAAATTAAATAAAAAAGGGGCCAGTATAGAACCCTGTCGGACCCCTCTGAATTGGGAACTGTCGGGTGACCTGACAGTCATTCGTGTATCGTACCTCCGCTTTGGTATCCCTATGCAGCTCGCGTAAGAAGAGGACGATGTCTTTGTCCACACCCATGCACAATAGGGTCTCCCATAACTTGTTTCTGTTCACACAATCAAAGGCAGAAGACAGGTCCATAAAGGCCAAATATATTCTACCGGATCAGGCAATGGTATATTTGTTAAGACAAGGAGATGATGGACGGAGTGCTGAAACTTTTCAAACACTCACCCCCAGTCACAGATCTGGGTTGAATCCATCATCATTCTTTAGCTTACTTTGCCACCCCAGTTCATACATCCCAGGACGCTTGTTTCCGGTCCAGGGAAGATATGGCTTGGCAGTTCAGGCTGGACTGTTCCCATGAGGCACAGGGTCAAGACTGATTTGCATATAGCTGTGTCTGAACTGGGGTGGCGAAGTGAGCTAAAGAACGATGATGGATTCAACCCAGATCTGTGACTGGGGGTGTGTGTCTGAAAAGTTTCAGCGCTCCGTCCATCATCTCCTTTTTTTTGCTTTGTTCACCCTAAGTTGGCAGGGTATGCCCAAACGTGGGTCCCTTGCTCACTTTGTCACTGGATTCAAGCTAGCCTGGCTGATGAGGGCTGGTAGCCCGAAATCAGTCCCAGGATGCTTGTTTCCGGTCCAGGGAAGATATGGCTTGGCAGTGCGGGCTGGACTGTTCCCATGAGGCACAGGGTCAAGACTGATTTGCATATAGCTGTGTCTGAACTGGGGTGGCGAAGTGAGCTGAAGAACGATGATGGATTCAACCCAGATCTGTGACTGGGGGTGAGTGTCTGAAAAGTTTCAGCGCTCCGTCCATCATCTCCTTGTGTTTGCTTTGTTCGCCCTAAGTTGGCAGGGTATGCCCAGACGTGGGTCCCTTGCTCACTTTGCCACTGGATTCAAGCTAGCCTGGCTGATGAGGGCTGTTAGCCCGAAACCGGTCCCAGGATGCTTGTTTCCGGTCCAGGGAAGATATGGCTTGGCAGTTCGGGCTGGACTGTTCCCATGAGGCACAGGGTCAAGACTGATTTGCATATAGCTGTGTCTGAACTGGGGTGGCAAAGTGAGCTAAAGAACGATGATGGATTCAACCCAGATCTGTGACCGGGGGTGAGTGTCTGAAAAGTTTCAGTGCTCCGTCCATCATCTCCTTGTGTTTGCTTTGTTCGCCCTAAGTTGGCAGGGTATGCCCAGACGTGGGTCCCTTGCTCACTTTGCCACTGGATTCAAGCTAGCCTGGCTGATGAGGGCTGGTAGCCCGAAATCGGTCCCAGGATGCTTGTTTCCGGTCCAGGGAAGATATGGCTTGGCAGTGCGGGCTGGACTGTTCCCATGAGGCACAGGGTCAAGACTGATTTGCATATAGCTGTGTCTGAACTGGGGTGGCGAAGTGAGCTGAAGAACGATGATGGATTCAACCCAGATCTGTGACTGGGGGTGAGCGTCTGAAAAGTTTCAGCGCTCAGTCCATCATCTCCTTGTGTTTGCTTTGTTCACCCTAAGTTGGCAGGGTATGCCCAGACGTGGGTCCCTTGCTCACTTTGCCACTGGATTCAAGCCGGCCTGGCTGATGAGGGCTGTTAGCCCGAAATCGGTCCCAGGATGCTTGTTTCCGGTCCAGGGAAGATATGGCTTGGCAGTTCGGGCTGGACTGTTCCCATGAGGCACAGGGTCAAGACTGATTTGCATATAGCTGTGTCTGAACTGGGGTGGCGAAGTGAGCTGAAGAACGATGATGGATTCAACCCAGATCTGTAACTGGGGGTGAGCGTCTGAAAAGTTTCAGCGCTCAGTCCATCATCTCCTTGTGTTTGCTTTGTTCACCCTAAGTTGGCAGGGTATGCCCAGACGTGGGTCCCTTGCTCACTTTGCCACTGGATTCAAGCTAGCCTGGCTGATGAGGGCTGTTAGCCCGAAATCGGTCCCAGGATGCTTGTTTCCGGTCCAGGGAAGATATGGCTTGGCAGTTCGGGCTGGACTGTTCCCATGAGGCACAGGGTCAAGACTGATTTGCATATAGCTGTGTCTGAACTGGGGTGGCAAAGTGAGCTAAAGAACGATGATGGATTCAACCCAGATCTGTGACTGGGGGTGAGTGTCTGAAAAGTTTCAGCGCTCCGTCCATCATCTTCTTGTGTTTGCAATGGTATATTTGTTGACAATCATATACAAATTTAAGCATTGATCGACAGTAGACCTTCCTGGACGAAAACCATATTGGATGTCAGCTAAGATGTTATTATCATCTGCCCATGTAGACAACCTATCCAACAGGATACGTCCCACCACTTTAACAGATGAATCCAATAGGGATATGGGCCTGTAGCAGAGTGTACTATCCCTATTTCCTTTTTTAAAAACAGGGACAATGGTGGATATGGACCAAGTACTAGGTGTGAGAAGATGGCCTGGTATATGCTGTCCACTAGTTAAAGTGGGCACCCTGTACCAGTCCAAACGACCCTTATGATGTATGAGGTCAAAGATAACCTTTAGAAAGCTATCCTAGTGGTAGCGGTGGAGAGCAGCCTTCAGGCTTAATCTTGATGGAATGTAAAGCAGCTTGTTTTACCAGAATATCACCTCCTGAATGACTAAATGAAGGAGAACCACACAGTAGTTATATAAAAAATATGTGTTTATTAATATAACACTCTCTACTATCCTCTACATGAGGATAGAACACAAAGCACACAATACGAGATCAATAAAACCGTTGTAAGTAGCACAATACACAGTGGGCTCCAGGAGGAGACCAAACCATATACTAAAATAGTGGTATAACAGTCACGACTGAGATCAAGACAAGGTCTGGAGCACGTAGAATATCTGGGACCCCAAGGAACCACCCAAGGTGAGTAGGCAGGGACCCCACAGAGGTCGGGTGCAGTGTGGAAACACGACCGCGGGCTCCGTACAATTCTATGGGGAAGTCGCGGTTACACTTTTAAAGTTTAAGGACCCTTCTAGGAGGACTAAGAGCGAACCCTTTGGAACTTAATGAAGAGCCACCCCACCCGTAGATACCGTAGTACTGGAGTTACCTATCCCAGAGGAGCTGGGTGCATAGGTCTGAAGTGGCGTCGGGAACTGCCGTCGTTCTCAGTGGAGAGCTGCAAAGAAGTACTGCTGCCTTGAAGGTGAAAAGGGTCCGGTGGAATCCAAGCCTGGATTCTGGGAGGAAGGAGTCTGAAAGCAGAGGGGACAGAGTCTGGGTCACTTCAGAGTGACCAAGGGCTCGGAAGACGAATGCCCACCGATGTCTGGTGCTTCAGGTGCGAAGAAGGGATGCTTGACTCTGTAGCCACGAGGACCAGGAGATGTTGAGGATGACCAGGAGCTGGAGGTGAGCTGTCCCACAAAGGATGTCGAGTGCTGAGGGGTCGGTGTCCGGCGGGAGCACCAACAAGCCTTGGCAAAAGCAGCCCACGCAGGAAGGTCAAACAGGTTACGGTGTGGACCAGCAAGGTCCAGGGAACTCACCAAGCAATGGGAAGTCAGGGCACATCTGGAGCAACCAGGAAAGCCCAACAGAAATAAAGATGACCCTCAGGAGGACCCACAGGCCGAATGACCAGGAGTCGCAAGGGGACCTCGAGCAAGATTGCAAAGTACCAGCCCACGGAGCACTTGGTGCGAGGAGGCCGGAGTTCTTTGGTGCAAATACTGCTCAGGGTCAGGACTACATGGAGACCAATGCACAAGCTCAGGAATTGCCAACAAGCATATGGAACTGCAAATGGATGCGGTGCACAGGGGTTCAGGTTATGCAGTCCTCACGAGGGATACTGGCCTCCAACTCGGTGAGAGGGCAGATCAACCTAAAGGACCCTCAGAAACCCACCTCCTGTGTTGCTGAAATCTTCAGATTCCACAGGAGCTCAGGTGCATCAGACCAGTCAGTTGCGGTTAGGTGCCTGCGAATGCAGGGGAGTGACTCCTTCACTCCATGGGAGATTCTTCAGTTGTCTTTCGTGCACCACAGGTCCTGCAGAGAGCCTGTATGGAGCACAGGCATGAACTAAGCTTCCGACGGAAAGGGGGACTAAGTCGAGCCCAGTCGAGGTCCAGTGAAGTCCAGAGTGTCCAGACGGTCGAAGGTCAGTGGTTTCTTCTTGTAGAAGCTAGGTTTGGATTCCACCAGACACTTTTCACCTTCATGGAAGCAGTACTTCTTTGCAGCTCTCCATTGAGAACGACGGCAGTTCCCGACGCCACTTCAGACCTATGCACCCGGCTCCTCTGGGATAGGTAACTCTGGTACTACGGTATCCACAGGTGGTCTGGCTCTTCAAACTCTTAACTTAAGTTCCAAAGGGTTCGCTCGAAGTCCTCCTAGAAGGGTCCTTAAACTTTAAAAGTGTAACCGCGAATTCCCCGTAGAATTGTACGGAGCCCCCGGTCGTGTTCCCACACTGCACCCGGCCTCCGTGGGGTCCCTGTCTACTCACCTTGGGTGGTTCCTTGGGGTCCCAGCGATTCTACGTGCTCCAGACCTTGTCTTGATCTCAGTCGTGACTGTTACCACTATTTTAGTATATGGTTTGGTCTCCCCCTGGAGCCCACTGTGTATTGTGCTACTTACAACGGTTCTATTGATCTCGTATTGTGTGCTTTGTGTTCTATCCTCGTGTAGAGGATAGTAGAGAGTGTTATATTAATAAATAAATATTTTTTATATAACTACTGTGTGGTTCTCCTTCATTTAGTCATTCAGGAGGTGATATTCTGGTAAAACAAGCTGCTTTACATTCCTTCAAGATTAAGCCTGAAGGCTGCTCTCCACAGCTACCACTAGGATAGCTTTCTAAAGGTTATCTTTGACCTCATACATCATAAGGGTCGTTTGGACTGGTACAGGGTGCCCACTTTAACTAGTGGACAGCATATACCAGGCCAACTTCTCACATTGGGGGCAGCAGTGGGATTCAAGCTTGCTATTGTTTTACCAGATAAATCTCATTGAGTGATTAACTGAAAACCACTAGAGTATTAGGGACATATAATACTTCAAGATTAGAATAAGTAAGTTCTACTGAACTTGGGGTTGGGTAAGTAAAGGGTCTAGCACACCCTTTCTCCAACCTAAGAGAGTTTAGTTCCCACTAGGTTAGGTAGGTGCACACACCACACCACACTTAGTATGTCTTCTAAAGGAGAAGCCAGTGGCTCTCTGCCTTCTAGATACAATGGTCTTTCATTTCAGGATTTGAAAGCCATGTGTGCTTCTAGGAAGCTGAAGACAGGGAGAAATGCAAACACCCAACGTCTCATAGAGGTGTTACTCTTAGATGACCTTAGGAAGACCCCAGGGTCAGATGAGGTAGAAAGAATGGGTGGGGCAGGGAATGAGGACAGGCCAGGGAGTGAAACCTTCTTTGACCTAGAATCAAACCCTGACCAGGAGTATCAAAATGAGTCCCCCCTTGACAACATAGATCTTCCAGGAGGTGATGGAGAAGGCCCGAGTGGCCCTCTTTTTATTCCTCCAGGAAGAGTGCAGAGTTTACCCAGGAGATCTAGGTCTCCCTCTGCTGAATCTCACCATTCAGGAACTTCTATAGGGACCTCCATATCTCATAAGAGAGATAGCTCTTATGACACAGAGTGCCAATTTCTAGAGCTTGAGAAAGTCAAGCTTAGGCTCAGGCAAGAGCAATTGGCACTAGATAGGGAATCCTTAGAGCTCAGGAAGGCTAGAAGGAAATTGGGACTAGAGTCCCATGGTGGCAGCAACAGTGTCCCTAGGGTTAAGGAATATGCTTATGACCATAGGAACCTGAGCAAGATAGTCCCTCCCTACCATGGTGGGGATGACATCCACAAATAGATAACTGCTTTAGAGAGGGCCTGTAAGGTACAGAGGGTCCCTCAAGAGCTGTGGGCAGCTATCTTGTGGCTCTCCTTTGCTGACAAAGATAGAGATAAGCTCCTCATTGTTAGAGAAGAGGATGCTGACAATTATTCAGTCCTGAAGAGTGCTCTCGTTGATGGGTTTGGCTTAACCACTGAACAATATAGGATTAAGTTCAGAGACACCCAGAAGGCACAGACTCAGGACTGGGTAGACTTTGTAGATTGTGCTACAAAGGCTCTGGAAGGTTGGATACTTGGCAGCAAAGTGCATGACTATTTAGGATTGTACAATTTGATTATGAGGGAGCAGATCCTTAATAATTGTCAAAAGCAGCTTTTGCACCAGTACCTGGTGGACTCAGATCTGACTTCTCCCCAAGAATTGGGAAAGAAGGCAGATAAATGGGTCAGAACCAGGGTGAAACAAAAGAACCAGGATGGTGACCAGAAGAAAGATTCTTCCAAGACCCAAGAGAAAGGTAGGGATAAATCAAAAGATAAGTCCTCTGAAGGGCCCCAAACATCCTCTTCTGGGGGTGGGTCCCAAACTCTTTCCTCCCCTGACAAGAAACCGTATTGCTTTGTCTATAAGAAGCCAGGCCACAGGAAAAATGATGCCATTTGCCCTAAGGTCAGCAATAAGGAAAATATTCCTCCAAACACTACTTCTACACCTCCTGGTACTACAGGTAGTAATCCCCCAGGTGGTGGTAGTGCACCCACAAACTTAGTTGGGTTTTCTTGGGGAACTGAGGTGGACCCTGGCCTAGCCAGGTCCCCCACACAGGCCACTTTAGTCTGTGATGGTGGCATGGGGTTTGCCACTTTTACCTTCAGTCCCAATTCCTTGAGCATGTACAGACAAGAGCCTCTAATCAATGGTCAGAAAGCTGTAGCCTATAGAGACAGAGGAGCCAGTGTCACCATGGTGACAGGAACCTTAGTGCCCCCAGCTCAACTTTTACCTGAGTTTAAGTACCAGGTGACCAATACTGATGGTGTGAGGACAGATCATCCCATGGCCATAGTCAATCTCAGCTGGGGAGGGGTCACTGGTCCAAAGAGAGTGGCAGTGTCCCCAAACTTGCCTGTAGATTGCCTCTTGGGTAATGACTTAGAAACTTCAGCCTGGGCTGAAGTAGAACTGAAGGCCCATCTAGAGATGTTAGGCCTCCCTGAGAGAGTTGGTGGGACCCCTAGGGCCTCAGTCCAACCCCAGGAAACTTTTGCAGTAGTGGAGCCTGAAACAATGGACCACTCTGCTCCACCAGAGAGCACAGGGAATGAAGAAAAGTCTTCTTCCCCAAGACTATAGGTAAGGGTCAGCTTCCTCAGGGAACTGATCCTACCCCTTGTGAAGGAACTGCCCCAGAGGTGGTCAGGCCTATCCTGGCAGAACCACTGAGGGCAGGAGACCCTTCCAAGGAGGTACCCAGTCTGGAGCAGGTATCCTGCCCCTCTCTACCCAGCCTCAGTCAGCCTAGGGCTGCAGAGGTCAGGGATGTCAGTGGACCCCTAGGGGCCCACTGTCCAGAGGAACCCCCTCATCATCAGATTAGGGACACCCAGTCTAGTAGCACTAGCCAGGTGAATATTCCTCAACATTCTGAGGGATCCCTCTTACCCTTAGGTAGTGACATCCCCCAGATGGACTCTGTTGGGCAAAGGAAAACCTGGGACAAAGCTGTCCCAAACCTTCCATGGGCCTCCATTGTTCCAATCAGAGGGACTCAACCCCCAGCTGTAGGCAGCCAGAGGTTGACCCCTAGGGCCAGATATAACTCAGTCATGGAAAGAAAGGCTTCCATGGTGACCAGTGCTCTGAGGAAGCTGCGACCAACCTTATTAGAGCCTCACTTCCCTACTCAGGCACCCCACCAGCCTATTTCTATACCAAAGCCAACTACAGGTAGTTATCCCAAATCTTGGAGAGCATCCTAAACCCTACAGGGTAGGGACTCCTTAGTGGTCCATAAGACAGGGAGTATCCATGCTAGAACAGGACCTTCCTTATATGGCCACTTAGGAAATAAAGTCTCAACTGGGCAAGGTTAGCCTTATCTCCTTTTGTTGGGGGGGGGGGGTTTATGTAGGAAGGTAGGATCTGACTGCATGGTTACCCCCACTTTTTGCCTGGTGTTTTGCTGGTTTTTGACTAGTCTGACTGGGATCCTACTAATCAGGACCCCAGTCTATCTGCTTTCTCCCTTAAATTGACATACATGTACTTTGGTACACTCCAGATTGGATACTGGGGTACCCTTATAAGTCCCTAGTATATGGTACCCATGTACCCAGGGCATAGATACCCCAGAGGCCTCCCATGGGCTGAAGCATGTATTATGCCACCCATGAGAGGCCATGCAAAATGGAACTCCAGGTCTGCTACTGCAGCCTGTGTAAGATTGTGCTTGCACCACTTACTTTAGATATAGATTCACTATATCTATAGGTCACTACACTTAAAACTTATAAGTCACCCCTATAGCAGGCCTTATCAATCCTGAAGTCAGGGTGCTGGGTTTTATGTGAGAGGGTGCTCCTGCATGAGCAGAGCCTCTCCACAGCCTTCGGAGACCATTCTCCCGGGTTGTCTGTGACTCAGCCTGACATATAGGTAGATGTGCATTATAACCTCGCGGTAAATGCTATCTCGAAAACGGCTGCATAGAAACATATCGTGTTTGGTATCAAACACCTTGGAATTATACCTCCACACCAGTAACTGGTGTGGGAGGTATGATTCCACCCTTCAGAAGCGAGCTTTGTGGGGTCACTGGTCTAACCGGTGCAAGCCTTCTCGACCCGGACAGAGTGCCTGAAAGTCTGCACCTGGGGCACATTTGGTGTCCCTGTGCATAGTCCAGCTCAAACCAGTTCTGGGAGCCATTGGCTCCTGCTCTGGCGCGAAACTGGACAAAGGACATGGGTGTAACCCCCCTCTGTCCTGACCCTCCCCTAGGAGGGTCCCCCAAATCTGTCCAACCCTCTCCCGTGGGTACAAAAGGGCTTACCTGGCTGTAAGACTTTAGATTTTACGTGGAAAAGATTCACTGGTGTGGGGGTATGATTCCAAGGTGTTTGATACCAAACACGATATGTTTCTATGCAGCCGTTTTCGAGATAGCATTTACCGCGAGGTTATAATGCACCTCTATCTATGTGTCCAGCTGAGTCACAGACAACCCGGGAAAATGGTCTCCGAAGGCTGCAGAGAGGATCTGCTCATGCAGGGGCACCCTCTCACATAAAACCCAGCACCCTGCCTTCAGGATTGATAAGGCCTGCTATAGGGGTGACTTATAAGTTTTAAGTGTAGTGACCTATAGATATAGTGAACCTATATCAAAAGTAAGTGGTGCAAGCACCATCTTACACAGGCTGCAGTAGCAGACCTGGAGTTCCATTTTGCATGGCCTCTCATGGGTGGCATAATACATGCTTCAGCCCATGGGAGGCCTCTGGGGTACCTATGCCCTGGGTACATGGGTACCATATACTAGGGACTTATAAGGGTACCCCAGTATCCAATCTGGAATGTACCAAAGTACATGTATGTCAATTTAAGGGAGAAAGCAGATAGACTGGGGTCCTGATTAGCAGCATCCCAGTCAGACTAGTCAAAAACCAGCAAAACACCAGGCAAAAAGTGGGGGTAACCATGCAGTCAGATCCTACCTTCCTACACTAGGCGGGTCCTCTCTTATTGCTACATTAATAACGGTAGTGAGGATTGCCACCCACAACTGTGGGTTAAAAATAAAAAGGTCTGAAGGGATACCGTCAGGTCCTGGAGCCTTGCTTCTAGATAACCCTGCAATACCCTTGCTAACTTCATCGGCTGTGATAACAAAGGCCGACTTCCCTCCACCACCGCCGATGGCTATACTGGCATCTAGCGGGCTTATGAACATTTCCTCAAAATGACCAACCCATTCCTCTTCTGTAATATGTGCATCAAGAACCTGCATATTTTCTCTTGAAAGAAAAGGGTTGTCGACAATACTCCAAAACTGGTTACTATATTTCAAGGTCCAGGCCTCATTGAGCTTACTCCATGCCTCCTCCCTTAGCTCGGCCTTGCGCTTAGCTAGTTCCACTTGGTATAGCCCTCTACACTCTTTTACCAATGCACGATCCCTCGGTTTGGTGCTTAATGCCCCCCTCAAATTCCTGGCCGTACCTGAGCAGTCGCAATCAAACCATCTCATGACTCGATCCATCGGATACGCGGGCGGCGCCTCTAGGACAGCCCCCGCCTCTTCCCTCCCAGTTGTACAGATATCAATTTCCCTCTTACACTTAGCTAGAAGGGACTCATAAAAAGAGTCCAGGGTTATCTGTGCCAACCTTATACTTCTCCCCTGATCTGTTAGCCTTAGTGTCCCCCTAGCTGCTGTCTTTTGAGATTTCCCAAGTGGGGGCCATCTTGATGAGGCACACAGCAGGTTATGATCACTAAAAATGCTTCAATGGAAAAGTCCAGAAGAAATTGGTGGGAGGGGCTGGAGACGAAGATGAAATCTATGAACGTTGCACCCCCCCTCCCTGTGAAGGTTGGATTGATGGGTTTTATACCTTGGACAACCTACTCATGGTCAAAGGTAAATCAAACTCATCAACTATGGAATTAAGTATGTCTCCCTGCAAAGTATGTTCTATATGCATGCCCAATATACATGGGCATCCTATGTCAGATAAAATTCCTGCTGTTGGATCCCCGCATAGGTGAATATTAAAATCTCCTGCGATCATAAGGTGACCATTATAAGGGGCCTTAACAGTCACTTTCCTTAAAAAGGAGCCCATCCTAGAAATGTTGCAGACATCTGAAGAAGCGGGAGTAGCATTATAAAAATTCAACGACAACAAATTGATAGACCCCTAGGAAAAAGATAAAGCGTGCAGACAAGGATTGTCAGTTAACAACACCTTCAAGCAACAGTGTATATCCAAAGAGACATACATTACCAGCCCACCATTAGATCTTACCCTCATGAAGGAGTGGCTGGTACAAAAAATTTCTTAAATCCCTAAAAAAACTATTTGTATTGGTCTATGTCTCCTGAAGGCAAATCACGTTAAAACCTTTTATAAAAGTGATCCATCCAGGGTCAGTAAACTTGCTTGCTAATCCGGCTACATTCCATGAAATAAATCTGCAAGCCTTGCCATCCCCTAGATCTTTAGGGAGAGCCCCTGTTTTCATTTGGTGGAAGGATGGAGTCTCTAATGGTTCCATACAAGTGAGTCAATCACAGGAGTACAACATTTCCAAAGGTGTAAAGGGGTTGTAAAGAGGTATGTCTTGTAGTGCCATCTGCCAATCTGGCTGGGGACGAACGGGATAAACCGGGAGCCTCCATGAGTCCCCCCTGTTGGTCATTAACGCACTACTAAAAGGTCTATAATAATGCCCCAGGGGAAGAGCCACAATAGACGAAACAACCCCACATGAGATGTTCTGTGACGCTGCATGTAATATTCTCTCTACCAGGTGGGGTCTATTAAAGTTGACAATTACACAGTCTTCTGCCAAGTTTTTTATAGACCTCCCAACCCAGGAAACTCTGCGTACCATTTTTATAAATCTCTCCAGCCTTAGACCAAGGGCAGTGTTATGATCCACCCAGTGCAAAACCTTGTTCTTCAGCGGCACCCATAGGGAGCACCGGGACATTCCCAAGTACTACGACATATGGTGAAGATTCTGGTGGAAGATGTAAAATTGGTAGCCTCTGTCTCTGCCTCTCCCCCCTGGGGTCTACTGCACGGGCCTCTGGAACGACCCCCCCTCCTCTCAATGGCTCTCCCATTGTGGATTTAGCTGGGCCAGGGCAGGGTATGGGGCACTGTAGTTTCGACAACACCACTCCGCCCAACGAGTTTACCACCCGGGACTTTGAATCTGCCAGGGGCCGGAGAGGAAGATTGGCGCTACCTTGCACAGGTATTAAGGGTGGCAAATGCCCACTTGGACCTTGCTCACCGGTTGAAACACTCACTGACCGGGGACTGGCTAACACCCCCCCAGGAATACTTTGAGGATCAGTGTCCCCAGCTGGCCTAAGTTGGCAAATCCTCGTAAACTCCAGTTCCATTGTGGCTAAACATTGCCTAATAGGGTCTAGTTTGCAGTCTATACTTGTCAGCAAAGAATCAATCCACCCACCCATCATAGCCTCCATATCGTCCTTGGACAGTGGTTCCAGTTTGCTGACACATTGTCGTGACCCCTCTGCCCTTGAACGTTTCGCTTTGGCCCCTGTCAACGAGCCTTTCCTTTTTACTCCCAGTCCAGCCCCTACCCTTGATGCCCCTGGCTTAACGTTACACACCAGGCCCTTATTTAGTATAGTTGGACCAGTAAACTCGGGCGCAGTGTTGATGGCTGAGCCTACATCTGGGCCTTGACCTCCCTCCGCCCCCGGAATTGGGGATCTTGCTGGTGTAAATGAGGGTCCTTGGTCCAGCTGGATATCCTGGGCAGGCTGTGACAAGCTACCCGCATAGTGGGCTGGAGGCAGGGCAGAGTACAGGGGAACGAGAGAGCCGACAGGCCACATCTCGATTTCCTTATCTATAATCCCAGCTGCTTTTAGTAAAACTGAGTCCATCGTAGAGACTGGTGGACCTGGGGGCACTAACGTCGGGCCTTTACGTTTCCCCATGGTTCCCATGCAGGGGTAATTACTAACAACAGACAGTAGTGAAAAGGACTAAAAATGTGACCACAGTCAATCCAGACAAACCTAGCACCCCAAGCTGAAATTCAAAAGTTCAGGATGCCACACCAAACTCCTCCTACCTTCCTGTCCTTGTAGATAGGAGTAATCATCCACGAGGCTCCTTGTTGGTTTCTTCCCTACAGACTCGTCCCCAGAAGTCCGCACTGCCACGCTAGGCTCCTACCAGCGAGTCCCAGGACCAAGAGGGGTGGCCCAGCCCAGCCTCCTATAGGCTCTGACGGGTGCAGACGGGCCCGCTCTTGGCCCGGGCACAGCCCGCGCCGTGGGAGGAAACCAGCACTTTCCAGCGCTTGCGGCGCGGGTGTGCTGCCTGGCTCCCCCTCCTCCTGAAGCGGCGTAGTCTGGGACACCGAGTCCCTTGAGTGCAGGCAATTTCCACAAGATGCAGGCAAAAGGCAGAAGCGCGTCCCGCGCCGCGGGAGGCAACCAGCGCTTTTCAGCAAGTGCGGCACAGGCGTGCTGCCTGGCTCCCCCTTCTCCTGAAGCGGCGTAGTCTGGGGCACCGAGTCCCTTGAGTGCAGGCAATTTCCACAAGATAGGAAGGGGTGGGAGCACAGTGCTTCCCCTCCCAGCACAGTTCGCCCCTTAGCATTATGGTAAATGCAGTTCGTAATACATGCTTACTTGAGATTTTACTGGAGTGTTCCACCAAAGTTGGTGCAGGTTAGTGCTGTACATCTCTAGACAAGTGTTTCTGGATTTCATCTGTCATCAGTAGAGATAAAAACGAATTTTATATGGGGTTGCTGAGCAGGCTGCCACAATCCTTACAGGTCTCAGTACCTTTCACAGGCGCACAGGTGCATCTCCACAAGCTCGTCAGCTCAATGGCTCAAGGGAGCCTTTTCAAAACAGGAAGGGGAGGGAGCACACTGCTTCACCTCCCAGCACAGTTCGCCCCTAAGCATTATGGTAAATGCAGTTCGTAATACATGCTTACTAGAGATTTTACTGGAGTGTTCCACCAAAGTTGGTGCAGGTTAGTGCTGTACATCTCTAGACACGTGTTTCTGGATTTCATCCGTCATCAGTAGAGATAAAAACGAATTTTATATGGGGTTGCTGAGCAGGCTGCCACAATCCTTACAGGTCTCAGTACCTTTCACAGGCGCACAGGTGCATCTCCACAAGCTCGTCAGCTCAATGGCTCAAGGGAGCTTTTTCAAAACAGGAAGTGGTGGGAGCACACTTCTTCGCCTCCCAGCACAGTTCGCCCCTTAGCATTATGGTAAATGCAGTTCGTAATACATGCTTACTTGAGATTTTACTGGAGTGTTCCACCAAAGTTGGTGCAGGTTCGTGCTGTACATCTCTAGACACGTGTTTCGGGATTTCATCCGTCATCAGTAGAGATAAAAACGAATTTTATATGGGGTTGCTGAGCAGGCTGCCACAATCCTTACAGGTCTCAGTGCCTTTCACAGGTGCACAGGTGCATCTCCACAAGCTCGACAGCTCAATGGCTCAATGGAGCCTTTTCAAAACAGGAAGAGGTGGGAGCACACTGCTTCACCTCCCAGCACAGTTCGCCCCTTAGCATTATGGTAAATGCAGTTCATAATACATGCTTACTTGAGATTTTACTGGAGTGTTCCACCAAAGTTCGTGCAGGTTAGTGCTGTACATCTCTAGACACGTGTTTCTGGATTTCATCCGTCATCAGTAGAGACAAAAACGAATTTTATATGGGGTTGCTGAGCAGGCTGCCACAATTCTTACAGGTCTCAGTATCTTTCACAGGCGCACAGGTGCATCTCCACAAGCTCGTCAGCTCAATGGCTCAAGGGAGCCTTTTCAAAACAGGAAGGGGTGGAGCACACTGCTTCACCTCCCAGCACAGTTCGCCCCTTAGCATTATGGTAAACGCAGTTCGTAATACATGCTTACTTGAGATTTTACTGGAGTGTTCCACCATAGTTGGTGCAGGTTAGTGCTGTACATCTCTAGACACGTGTTTCTGGATTTCATCCGTCATCAGTAGAGATAAAAACGAATTTTATATGGGGTTGCTGAGCAGGCTGCCACAATCCTTACAGGTCTCAGTACCTTTCACAGGCGCATAGGTGCATCTCCACAAGCTCGTCAGCTCAATGGCTCAAGGGAGCCTTTTCAAAACAGGAAGGGGAGGGAGCACACTGCTTCACCTCCCAGCACAGTTCGCCCCTAAGCATTATGGTAAATGCAGTTCGTAATACATGCTTACTAGAGATTTTACTGGAGTGTTCCACCAAAGTTGGTGCAGGTTAGTGCTGTACATCTCTAGACACGTGTTTCTGGATTTCATCCGTCATCAGTAGAGATAAAAACACATTTTATATGGGGTTGCTGAGCAGGCTGCCACAATCCTTACAGGTCTCAGTACCTTTCACAGGCGCACAGGTGCATCTCCACAAGCTAGTCAGCTCAATGGCTCAAGGGAGCTTTTTCAAAACAGGAAGGGGTGGGAGCACACTGCTTCGCCTCCCAGCACAGTTCGCCCCTTAGCATTATGGTAAATGCAGTTCGTAATACATGCTTACTTGAGATTTTACTGGAGTGTTCCACCAAAGTTGGTGCAGGTTAGTGCTGTACATCTCTAGACACGTGTTTCGGGATTTCATCCGTCATCAGTAGAGATAAAAACGAATTTTATATGGGGTTGCTGAGCAGGCTGCCACAATCCTTACAGGTCTCAGTACCTTTCACAGGCGCACAGGTGCATCTCCACAAGCTCGACAGCTCAATGGAGCCTTTTCAAAACAGGAAGAGGTGGGAGCACACTGCTTCACCTCCCAGCACAGTTCGCCCCTTAGCATTATGGTAAATGCAGTTCGTAATACATGCTTACTTGAGATTTTACTGGAGTGTTCCACCAAAGTTGGTGCAGGTTAATCAATCAATCACAGAATTTGTAGAGCGCACTACTTACCCGCGAGGGTCTCAAGGCGCTGGGGAGAGGGAAGGGGGGGGGATGCTGCTACTGGTCGAACAGCCAGGTCTTGAGTAGCCTCCTGAAGGTCAGCAGGTCTTGGGTCTTTCGTAGGCTTAGTGGAAGGGTGTTCCAGGTCTTGGCGGCGAGGTGTGAGAAGGATCTGCCGCCGGTGGTTGTTCTTCGAATGCGGGGGACGGTGGCGAGGGAGAGGTCGGCGGAGCGGAGCTGGCGGTTGGGGACGTAGAAGAAGAGTCGTCTGTTGAGGTAGGCTGGGCCAGTTTTGTGGAGTGCCTTGTGTGCGTGGGTGAGGAGTTTGAAGGTGATCCTCCTGTCGACGGGGAGCCAGTGCAGGTTCCTCAAGTGGGGGGTGATGTGGCTGTGGCGTGGTACGTCGAGGATCAGTCGTGCGGAGGCGTTTTGTATGCGTTGCAGTCGCTTGATGAGCTTGGCCGGGGCTCCCGCGTAGAGGGCGTTCCCATAGTCTAGTCTGCTACTGACGAGGGCCTGGGTGACTGTTCTTCTTGTGTCTGTCAGGATCCACCTGTAGATCTTGCGAAGCATGCGGAGGGTGTTGAAGCAGGAGGAGGAGACTGCGTTGACTTGCTTGGCCATGGAGAGCATTGAGTCGAGGATGACTCCCAGGTTGCGTGCGTGGTCGGTGGGTGTCGGGGCTGCTCCCAGCGTCGTTGGCCACCAGGAGTCGTCCCAGGCTGAGGTGTTGGAGCCGAGGATGAGGACCTCCGTTTTGTCCTTGTTCAGCTTTAGTCGGCTGATCTTCATCCAATCGGCGACGGCCTTCATTCCGTCATGGAGTTTGGCTTTGGCAGCGAGGGGGTCCTTGGTGAGGTAGAGGATCAGTTGAGTGTCGTCGGCGTAGGAGATAATGTTGAGGTCGTGTTGTCTGGCGATGCGTGCGAGCGGGGCCATGTAGATGTTGAACAGTGTTGGGCTGAGGGACGATCCCTGGGGTACGCCGCAGATGATCTCGGAGGCTTCGGATCGGAAAGGTGGGAGGCGGACTCTCTGGGTTCTGCCGTCGAGGAAGGAGGTGGTCCATTCCAGGGCCTTGTCTCGGATCCCTGCGTCGTGGAGGCGTGCGTGTAGAGTGCGGTGGCAGACAGTGTCGAAGGCGGCGGAGAGGTCCAGCAGGATGAGGGCTGCGGTCTCACCATTGTCCAGCAGGATCCTGATGTCGTCGGTGGCGGCGATGAGGGCAGTATCAGTGCTGTGGTTGCTGCGGAACCCTGATTGGGATGGGTCCAGGATGCTGTTTTCTTCGAGGTATCGGGTTAGCTGTTTGTTGACGATCTTCTCGATGACCTTGGCTGGGAACGGAAGCAGAGAGATGGGCCGGAAGTTCTTGAGGTCTCTCGGGTCCGCCTTGGGTTTTTTGAGTAGGGCGTTGATCTCTGCGTGTTTCCAGCTCTCTGGGAAGGTCGCGGTCTCGAAGGAGAGGTTGATGATGTTGCACAGGTGGGGTGCGATGGAGCTGCTGGCTTTGTTGAAGATGTGGTGCGGGAAAGGGTCTGACGGGGAGCCGGAGTGTATTGTGCTCATGGTCTTGATGGTGTCCTCGATGTTCACGCTGGCCCAGGCTGGCAGGGGGTCGTGGTCGATGGTGTGTGGCGGGTCTGGTGTATCAATCTTAGTTGGGGTTGTCTGGGTGTTGAAGCTGTCGTGGATGTCGGCGATCTTGCGGTGAAAGAAGGTGGCGAGGGAATCGCACAGGGGTTGCGACGGCGGGATGTCGTTGGTGTTGGAGCTGGGATTGGAGAGTTCCTTCACGATGTTGAAAAGCTCCTTGCTGTTGTGTGCGTTGTTGTCGAGGCGGTCTTTGAAGGAGATTCTCTTGGCGGACCTGATGAGGTGGTGGTGGTTGCGGATGGCGTCTTTGTGGGCTGTGTGGCTGTCCGGTGTCTTATCGCTGTGCCATTTCTTCAGGTTAGTGCTGTACATCTCTAGACACGTGTTTCTGGATTTCATC
>CAWUFW010027327.1:0-27533 GCA_963921515.1 Calotriton arnoldi | reverse complement strand
CTAAAGCAAAACCAAATAGATAGCGGCTATCAGGGTGGACAGGAATGCTAAAGAAAGCATTCTTCAAATCGATCACAGAGAAATATTTTGCCGAGGAAGGGATCATTGTGAGGAGGACTGTTATATTGGGAACCACCGGACACTGGGGAACAACCATTTTATTAACCTCCCTTAAATCAAATACAAATCGGTAAACATCAGAGTGTGCATCAGGGGAATCCACAGGAGCCTTTTTAAGGATAGGAAGAATAGGGCTATTACACACATTCGCTACTGTCTCCTCCACCACCCCAACTTAATCAAATCATGTATAATTCGCATCAAAGCCTGTTCCCCAGCTTGCGATATTTTGTATTGGGGAATACGAGGAAGCACAGCATTATCCTCAATCTTGATAGAAACAGGTGGTATCTGTAACAACCCAACATCAGTGTCCCCTGTCGCCCACAATGAAGATGGGACATCCCGAAACTCAACAGGAAGTGGTGCATCCTTTGCAAAACACTGTCTCGCGCCATCTACATTAGGTCCGAAGGTCATATAAACACCGTCTGGGGAACAATAAATAGTAGCACATAGCTTCTTCAATAAATTTAAGCCTGATAAATTTTGACCACAATTTGATGTCAACAGAAACGGAGAATCCACCGTAAAGGACCTACAGTCAAAGCTAAAGTTTTGGAAATGGGGCTCACAACCGGTACGCCTGAAAAACCTACCGAGACATTATTGCGGCCAGACTGGGCGGCCCCAGGGATCAGTGTATGAGAAACAGAGCTATTCATGGCACCTGTATCCACCAACATTTTTTGCGTCGAACCATGTAGGTCAGCTATGACATAAGGACCACATTGATCTACAGGAATCTGGACCGGGCTCTCTGCCCTGGTACCTTGCTGTCCTAGCTTGTAGGACATCCCTGTAACTTCATCGATGTCCCATAATCATCATGGTAATACTGGCCTTCCTCGAGGATCATCAAAATAATTCTGATCAGACTGACCGCCTGAGGATGCATCGCCTGAGCCTCATCCTCGGCTGCCTGCACCACGACCCCTTCCATTCCAACCCCTTCCTCTCGGTGCCGCCGCCTTCTGTAACAATTCTGGGCACTCACTCCGTCAATGCCCCTCCTTTACAGTCCGCACACTGATTCAGCCCCAAAGGCACACCACCTCTACCTGCACCTCTCTCGACCCTCTGTGCCGGACCAATGCCTCGACCCCTTCCAGATCTCTTTGCAACTTGCTGTAACAACTTTGCCCTTCGTCTTTAAGTCCTTACTCTTCTTTCTCCACTTTATCCTTTTCCTCGTTTTCTCGATGTTCATAGTATTGGGCCATACTCCAAAATCACTGAAGGGGAGGAAGCGGTCCATGTGCTCTCAGAGGCTTGCAGCCGAGCTGCAATCTCAGGGAAGCAAATTTGCCAACAAACCTGTTAACAAACAAGCGAGACTCCACCTTCCACTGACAAATCTTGTCCACTAAAGTCCAAAACACACCCCTTCAAACCATTAGTAAAAAAAATCGGACACGCTCTCTTCTTTTTTCTTCTGGCGACATGCCGTCAACTCATCCCAATCTACTCGCCTCTGGGTGGAATAAGAGAATGCATGTACGTAATGATACGATTTGGCAAAGCCAATATCTCTGCCCTAGGTTTGTCGCCTGGGCTTCCGTTCCTTATCCCACACCTTAATCTCTGTTCCATGCACACCACCCAATTCCACTCTGTGATCCTGTGTATGCACCTGTCTCCATATATCTACCGGCACCAGCAGCTTCCCCAAAAATATCTCAATATCTGCTAAACGTCATAACTGACGAAGAGGCAGCTCTGCTAATTCTTTATAGTATGCAGTGGGATTTTTCCTGGGATCCGTAACTGACTTTTAAGAGCAAGTACCTCACTTCTTTTCCACAGGGTATAAACCCACTGCTCCTGAGACGAGCCTCTCACTCTCTGCTGAGTAACGACATTTGCTGCATTACGCTGCTCTGGAATTTCAGTGTGGTAAATGGGATGCACTTCCCTCATTGGGAACTGGGATGCTGGAATCGGAGTGTTATGATATAATTTTGCCCGATAACTAAGTAATGCCCCAATGTTACAATGAACTTCCCCAGGAGCCATACCTGTGCAGAGCTATACACGATCCTGAATATCATAAACAATTTGCGAGAGCTTTACCTCTGATACACTGTTCCCACAAAACCAATCAATGTATGCCACCGCATGCTGAAAGAGCATGTTGTTGCACAAACGGATCAAAATCTTTCATCACACTCCATATATCCTCCAAACCATTATGAATCACATTCCGAGCCCACTGTGCTGCCTGAGTTGCAAACCATCCTTTTCTCTTCTTCACCCATATCAAGATCGAATCGATTACCCGCTCTAATGCTTCCTGTGCCTCTGCCCAATTCCCTCCATCCGACCCTCGCACTGGTGTCCCAACACTACTCAATATCGTGGGTGACATAGTCAGGGGGAACGCAGCAGATGACGATGCAAGGTGACAATGTCAACAATGGCTGTGTAGTAGGTGTAAGAGAAGGAGGAGAAATGGAAACAGAAGCAACTGACACTATGGGGTGCCACCCAGTCACTGTACTTCCGTAATTTGCGAAACCGGGGAAAAACAGATACGGGGCCGGAGCCGAGGCTGCCGAGGATGCGGAAGTGTCTGGGGAAGAGCGGAGGCAGGCCAGCGGCAGACTGGGACGACGGAACGACAGGATGTACTCTTTGAGGGAGTATAAGGGAGGTGGGGGCGAGTTTCCTACAAATCCTCCACGAAAAAGATCCTCTTCCTCTCGGGCAACATAGGACCTATCACACTGTAACCGAAACTTCCTTTCTGCACACTCAATACCCTTCTCTGTTCTCTCCTTATCAGAAGCTAATGCTTTTTGCACCACCGTTTGCATTGCCTTCTTCCTAGACTCCTTTTCAGCACGTATACACCTCTCTGCTTAGCTTCTTTTCTGCCATACCTGTAATGTATAAAACATCGACTGCCGACTTCTTTCTAGCAAACAATTTATCCTGTAAGTAATTCAATTTTTGTTCATCAAAGGAGTCTGCCATCCACGTGGCCACTGAAGCTCAGTATTGATCCCTCGTATACTTGTGCCACAATGTACAAAACATAATAGGGCCAATACCATGCTTCACATACATATCAAAATTCGGAGTGCCTTTCCGGGGGTGCAGGCTGCCGCTTCCTCCAAGCAATGTTCCGCGAGAGCAACATCGGCACCCCAAACACCACCGCTACACTCCAGCAAGGCATCCTGGCATCAGACACATCCACGTATTCCACTCAGTCACACACACACACACACACACACACAATGAAACACACACAAACAAAGAGCTCTCAAAAAACAGTCCACACACTGTATCAAAACAAGTCAGTCCTCAGACCGCACCAAGACAAGATAGGCTCTAGCCCCAGGCCTTTTCAAGAATAAAACCAAATTCAACCAGTGGCCTGCAGTAGAACGTTCGGCAGAACGCTCTATATCACAAGGAGTCCGCAGACCCAGCAAGTTAACCAAGACGGCGCCGCACTTACCAAGAATTCAAAATGAACTCACCCAGTGCACCACCAGGTCAAACAAGACTATTCTCCACTGGCCGACACTTCGGACCAGAGCTGTCAGATCCAAGGGGTTCGCCTTTTCAGGACCCCAGCCAAGGTGACCACTAGACGAGGAGCCGCCCGATCCCGGCAGGCAGGGCAGCTGCGAGAACCAGGCTCGATCGTGTGGGGATCCCCCGATCCGCCTATCCGACCGAGACCCCAACCTCTACAACCCCGACTACGGGTGGGACGGAGTCACCTGTGTGGGGTCCCTGTTCGGGCGCCAACTGAAGGAAGTGACCCGATTAGGGCCACCCGGGCCAATCTCGACCTCCTCTAGCTCTCCAAGAATGAGAGAGTCGATGACGCAGTAGAGAATACAAACAATCTAGTTTATTCACTGCAGTGGAGTCCAATCAGACCAGCATCCTATGATGGCTGACGAGGGGACTGACTTTGTTACAAGCATAAAGTTACATTATGTATGTTGCCGAACCTGCAAAGACCCGCCGTCACCATGGAAAAAATACTGACAGGTGTCGTAGTATTACAAGGGGGTACAGAACCGTAAGTCTCGACTCTGCAGCCTGGTACAAGCTATCTACATTTAAATAGACAACAGGATGTGGGAGCACACCGCTGACCTCTCAGGCAAGGTTCGCCCCTAGCATTCTGGTAAATGCAGTCTCTTGTAGCTCGCTCCGATATTTTCGAGTGTTTCACCAAGGTTGGCGCAGATAGTGCTGATCTCTAGACACGTGTTTCTGGTTTATTAACCGTCATCAGTAGAGAATACAGTCTTGTATTTTGGGGTTTGCTGAGTAGGCTGCCAAACATTATATCAGGTCCGGTACCTCTCACTGGCGCGCAGGTGCTTCATCCACGAGCTCGTCAGCTCAATGACTCACGGGAGTACTTTAAATAGACAACAGGATGTGGGAGCACACCGCTGACCTCTCAGGCAAGGTTCGCCCCTAGCATTCTGGTAAATGCAGTCTCTTGTAGCTCGCTCCGATATTTTCGAGTGTTTCACCAAGGTTGGCGCAGATAGTGCTGATCTCTAGACACGTGTTTCTGGTTTATTAACCGTCATCAGTAGAGAATACAGTCTTGTATTTTGGGGTTTGCTGAGTAGGCTGCCAAACATTATATCAGGTCCGGTACCTCTCACTGGCGCGCAGGTGCTTCATCCACGAGCTCGTCAGCTCAATGACTCACGGGAGTACTTTAAATAGACAACAGGATGTGGGAGCACACCGCTGACCTCTCAGGCAAGGTTCGCCCCTAGCATTCTGGTAAATGCAGTCTCTTGTAGCTCGCTCCGATATTTTCGAGTGTTTCACCAAGGTTGGCGCAGATAGTGCTGATCTCTAGACACGTGTTTCTGGTTTATTAACCGTCATCAGTAGAGAATACAGTCTTGTATTTTGGGGTTTGCTGAGTAGGCTGCCAAACATTATATCAGGTCCGGTACCTCTCACTGGCGCGCAGGTGCTTCATCCACGAGCTCGTCAGCTCAATGACTCACGGGAGTACTTTAAATAGACAACAGGATGTGGGAGCACACCGCTGACCTCTCAGGCAAGGTTCGCCCCTAGCATTCTGGTAAATGCAGTCTCTTGTAGCTCGCTCCGATATTTTCGAGTGTTTCACCAAGGTTGGCGCAGATAGTGCTGATCTCTAGACACGTGTTTCTGGTTTATTAACCGTCATCAGTAGAGAATACAGTCTTGTATTTTGGGGTTTGCTGAGTAGGCTGCCAAACATTATATCAGGTCCGGTACCTCTCACTGGCGCGCAGGTGCTTCATCCACGAGCTCGTCAGCTCAATGACTCACGGGAGTACTTTAAATAGACAACAGGATGTGGGAGCACACCGCTGACCTCTCAGGCAAGGTTCGCCCCTAGCATTCTGGTAAATGCAGTCTCTTGTAGCTCGCTCCGATATTTTCGAGTGTTTCACCAAGGTTGGCGCAGATAGTGCTGATCTCTAGACACGTGTTTCTGGTTTATTAACCGTCATCAGTAGAGAATACAGTCTTGTATTTTGGGGTTTGCTGAGTAGGCTGCCAAACATTATATCAGGTCCGGTACCTCTCACTGGCGCGCAGGTGCTTCATCCACGAGCTCGTCAGCTCAATGACTCACGGGAGTACTTTAAATAGACAACAGGATGTGGGAGCACACCGCTGACCTCTCAGGCAAGGTTCGCCCCTAGCATTCTGGTAAATGCAGTCTCTTGTAGCTCGCTCCGATATTTTCGAGTGTTTCACCAAGGTTGGCGCAGATAGTGCTGATCTCTAGACACGTGTTTCTGGTTTATTAACCGTCATCAGTAGAGAATACAGTCTTGTATTTTGGGGTTTGCTGAGTAGGCTGCCAAACATTATATCAGGTCCGGTACCTCTCACTGGCGCGCAGGTGCTTCATCCACGAGCTCGTCAGCTCAATGACTCACGGGAGTACTTTAAATAGACAACAGGATGTGGGAGCACACCGCTGACCTCTCAGGCAAGGTTCGCCCCTAGCATTCTGGTAAATGCAGTCTCTTGTAGCTCGCTCCGATATTTTCGAGTGTTTCACCAAGGTTGGCGCAGATAGTGCTGATCTCTAGACACGTGTTTCTGGTTTATTAACCGTCATCAGTAGAGAATACAGTCTTGTATTTTGGGGTTTGCTGAGTAGGCTGCCAAACATTATATCAGGTCCGGTACCTCTCACTGGCGCGCAGGTGCTTCATCCACGAGCTCGTCAGCTCAATGACTCACGGGAGTACTTTAAATAGACAACAGGATGTGGGAGCACACCGCTGACCTCTCAGGCAAGGTTCGCCCCTAGCATTCTGGTAAATGCAGTCTCTTGTAGCTCGCTCCGATATTTTCGAGTGTTTCACCAAGGTTGGCGCAGATAGTGCTGATCTCTAGACACGTGTTTCTGGTTTATTAACCGTCATCAGTAGAGAATACAGTCTTGTATTTTGGGGTTTGCTGAGTAGGCTGCCAAACATTATATCAGGTCCGGTACCTCTCACTGGCGCGCAGGTGCTTCATCCACGAGCTCGTCAGCTCAATGACTCACGGGAGTACTTTAAATAGACAACAGGATGTGGGAGCACACCGCTGACCTCTCAGGCAAGGTTCGCCCCTAGCATTCTGGTAAATGCAGTCTCTTGTAGCTCGCTCCGATATTTTCGAGTGTTTCACCAAGGTTGGCGCAGATAGTGCTGATCTCTAGACACGTGTTTCTGGTTTATTAACCGTCATCAGTAGAGAATACAGTCTTGTATTTTGGGGTTTGCTGAGTAGGCTGCCAAACATTATATCAGGTCCGGTACCTCTCACTGGCGCGCAGGTGCTTCATCCACGAGCTCGTCAGCTCAATGACTCACGGGAGTACTTTAAATAGACAACAGGATGTGGGAGCACACCGCTGACCTCTCAGGCAAGGTTCGCCCCTAGCATTCTGGTAAATGCAGTCTCTTGTAGCTCGCTCCGATATTTTCGAGTGTTTCACCAAGGTTGGCGCAGATAGTGCTGATCTCTAGACACGTGTTTCTGGTTTATTAACCGTCATCAGTAGAGAATACAGTCTTGTATTTTGGGGTTTGCTGAGTAGGCTGCCAAACATTATATCAGGTCCGGTACCTCTCACTGGCGCGCAGGTGCTTCATCCACGAGCTCGTCAGCTCAATGACTCACGGGAGTACTTTAAATAGACAACAGGATGTGGGAGCACACCGCTGACCTCTCAGGCAAGGTTCGCCCCTAGCATTCTGGTAAATGCAGTCTCTTGTAGCTCGCTCCGATATTTTCGAGTGTTTCACCAAGGTTGGCGCAGATAGTGCTGATCTCTAGACACGTGTTTCTGGTTTATTAACCGTCATCAGTAGAGAATACAGTCTTGTATTTTGGGGTTTGCTGAGTAGGCTGCCAAACATTATATCAGGTCCGGTACCTCTCACTGGCGCGCAGGTGCTTCATCCACGAGCTCGTCAGCTCAATGACTCACGGGAGTACTTTAAATAGACAACAGGATGTGGGAGCACACCGCTGACCTCTCAGGCAAGGTTCGCCCCTAGCATTCTGGTAAATGCAGTCTCTTGTAGCTCGCTCCGATATTTTCGAGTGTTTCACCAAGGTTGGCGCAGATAGTGCTGATCTCTAGACACGTGTTTCTGGTTTATTAACCGTCATCAGTAGAGAATACAGTCTTGTATTTTGGGGTTTGCTGAGTAGGCTGCCAAACATTATATCAGGTCCGGTACCTCTCACTGGCGCGCAGGTGCTTCATCCACGAGCTCGTCAGCTCAATGACTCACGGGAGTACTTTAAATAGACAACAGGATGTGGGAGCACACCGCTGACCTCTCAGGCAAGGTTCGCCCCTAGCATTCTGGTAAATGCAGTCTCTTGTAGCTCGCTCCGATATTTTCGAGTGTTTCACCAAGGTTGGCGCAGATAGTGCTGATCTCTAGACACGTGTTTCTGGTTTATTAACCGTCATCAGTAGAGAATACAGTCTTGTATTTTGGGGTTTGCTGAGTAGGCTGCCAAACATTATATCAGGTCCGGTACCTCTCACTGGCGCGCAGGTGCTTCATCCACGAGCTCGTCAGCTCAATGACTCACGGGAGTACTTTAAATAGACAACAGGATGTGGGAGCACACCGCTGACCTCTCAGGCAAGGTTCGCCCCTAGCATTCTGGTAAATGCAGTCTCTTGTAGCTCGCTCCGATATTTTCGAGTGTTTCACCAAGGTTGGCGCAGATAGTGCTGATCTCTAGACACGTGTTTCTGGTTTATTAACCGTCATCAGTAGAGAATACAGTCTTGTATTTTGGGGTTTGCTGAGTAGGCTGCCAAACATTATATCAGGTCCGGTACCTCTCACTGGCGCGCAGGTGCTTCATCCACGAGCTCGTCAGCTCAATGACTCACGGGAGTACTTTAAATAGACAACAGGATGTGGGAGCACACCGCTGACCTCTCAGGCAAGGTTCGCCCCTAGCATTCTGGTAAATGCAGTCTCTTGTAGCTCGCTCCGATATTTTCGAGTGTTTCACCAAGGTTGGCGCAGATAGTGCTGATCTCTAGACACGTGTTTCTGGTTTATTAACCGTCATCAGTAGAGAATACAGTCTTGTATTTTGGGGTTTGCTGAGTAGGCTGCCAAACATTATATCAGGTCCGGTACCTCTCACTGGCGCGCAGGTGCTTCATCCACGAGCTCGTCAGCTCAATGACTCACGGGAGTACTTTAAATAGACAACAGGATGTGGGAGCACACCGCTGACCTCTCAGGCAAGGTTCGCCCCTAGCATTCTGGTAAATGCAGTCTCTTGTAGCTCGCTCCGATATTTTCGAGTGTTTCACCAAGGTTGGCGCAGATAGTGCTGATCTCTAGACACGTGTTTCTGGTTTATTAACCGTCATCAGTAGAGAATACAGTCTTGTATTTTGGGGTTTGCTGAGTAGGCTGCCAAACATTATATCAGGTCCGGTACCTCTCACTGGCGCGCAGGTGCTTCATCCACGAGCTCGTCAGCTCAATGACTCACGGGAGTACTTTAAATAGACAACAGGATGTGGGAGCACACCGCTGACCTCTCAGGCAAGGTTCGCCCCTAGCATTCTGGTAAATGCAGTCTCTTGTAGCTCGCTCCGATATTTTCGAGTGTTTCACCAAGGTTGGCGCAGATAGTGCTGATCTCTAGACACGTGTTTCTGGTTTATTAACCGTCATCAGTAGAGAATACAGTCTTGTATTTTGGGGTTTGCTGAGTAGGCTGCCAAACATTATATCAGGTCCGGTACCTCTCACTGGCGCGCAGGTGCTTCATCCACGAGCTCGTCAGCTCAATGACTCACGGGAGTACTTTAAATAGACAACAGGATGTGGGAGCACACCGCTGACCTCTCAGGCAAGGTTCGCCCCTAGCATTCTGGTAAATGCAGTCTCTTGTAGCTCGCTCCGATATTTTCGAGTGTTTCACCAAGGTTGGCGCAGATAGTGCTGATCTCTAGACACGTGTTTCTGGTTTATTAACCGTCATCAGTAGAGAATACAGTCTTGTATTTTGGGGTTTGCTGAGTAGGCTGCCAAACATTATATCAGGTCCGGTACCTCTCACTGGCGCGCAGGTGCTTCATCCACGAGCTCGTCAGCTCAATGACTCACGGGAGTACTTTAAATAGACAACAGGATGTGGGAGCACACCGCTGACCTCTCAGGCAAGGTTCGCCCCTAGCATTCTGGTAAATGCAGTCTCTTGTAGCTCGCTCCGATATTTTCGAGTGTTTCACCAAGGTTGGCGCAGATAGTGCTGATCTCTAGACACGTGTTTCTGGTTTATTAACCGTCATCAGTAGAGAATACAGTCTTGTATTTTGGGGTTTGCTGAGTAGGCTGCCAAACATTATATCAGGTCCGGTACCTCTCACTGGCGCGCAGGTGCTTCATCCACGAGCTCGTCAGCTCAATGACTCACGGGAGTACTTTAAATAGACAACAGGATGTGGGAGCACACCGCTGACCTCTCAGGCAAGGTTCGCCCCTAGCATTCTGGTAAATGCAGTCTCTTGTAGCTCGCTCCGATATTTTCGAGTGTTTCACCAAGGTTGGCGCAGATAGTGCTGATCTCTAGACACGTGTTTCTGGTTTATTAACCGTCATCAGTAGAGAATACAGTCTTGTATTTTGGGGTTTGCTGAGTAGGCTGCCAAACATTATATCAGGTCCGGTACCTCTCACTGGCGCGCAGGTGCTTCATCCACGAGCTCGTCAGCTCAATGACTCACGGGAGTACTTTAAATAGACAACAGGATGTGGGAGCACACCGCTGACCTCTCAGGCAAGGTTCGCCCCTAGCATTCTGGTAAATGCAGTCTCTTGTAGCTCGCTCCGATATTTTCGAGTGTTTCACCAAGGTTGGCGCAGATAGTGCTGATCTCTAGACACGTGTTTCTGGTTTATTAACCGTCATCAGTAGAGAATACAGTCTTGTATTTTGGGGTTTGCTGAGTAGGCTGCCAAACATTATATCAGGTCCGGTACCTCTCACTGGCGCGCAGGTGCTTCATCCACGAGCTCGTCAGCTCAATGACTCACGGGAGTACTTTAAATAGACAACAGGATGTGGGAGCACACCGCTGACCTCTCAGGCAAGGTTCGCCCCTAGCATTCTGGTAAATGCAGTCTCTTGTAGCTCGCTCCGATATTTTCGAGTGTTTCACCAAGGTTGGCGCAGATAGTGCTGATCTCTAGACACGTGTTTCTGGTTTATTAACCGTCATCAGTAGAGAATACAGTCTTGTATTTTGGGGTTTGCTGAGTAGGCTGCCAAACATTATATCAGGTCCGGTACCTCTCACTGGCGCGCAGGTGCTTCATCCACGAGCTCGTCAGCTCAATGACTCACGGGAGTACTTTAAATAGACAACAGGATGTGGGAGCACACCGCTGACCTCTCAGGCAAGGTTCGCCCCTAGCATTCTGGTAAATGCAGTCTCTTGTAGCTCGCTCCGATATTTTCGAGTGTTTCACCAAGGTTGGCGCAGATAGTGCTGATCTCTAGACACGTGTTTCTGGTTTATTAACCGTCATCAGTAGAGAATACAGTCTTGTATTTTGGGGTTTGCTGAGTAGGCTGCCAAACATTATATCAGGTCCGGTACCTCTCACTGGCGCGCAGGTGCTTCATCCACGAGCTCGTCAGCTCAATGACTCACGGGAGTACTTTAAATAGACAACAGGATGTGGGAGCACACCGCTGACCTCTCAGGCAAGGTTCGCCCCTAGCATTCTGGTAAATGCAGTCTCTTGTAGCTCGCTCCGATATTTTCGAGTGTTTCACCAAGGTTGGCGCAGATAGTGCTGATCTCTAGACACGTGTTTCTGGTTTATTAACCGTCATCAGTAGAGAATACAGTCTTGTATTTTGGGGTTTGCTGAGTAGGCTGCCAAACATTATATCAGGTCCGGTACCTCTCACTGGCGCGCAGGTGCTTCATCCACGAGCTCGTCAGCTCAATGACTCACGGGAGTACTTTAAATAGACAACAGGATGTGGGAGCACACCGCTGACCTCTCAGGCAAGGTTCGCCCCTAGCATTCTGGTAAATGCAGTCTCTTGTAGCTCGCTCCGATATTTTCGAGTGTTTCACCAAGGTTGGCGCAGATAGTGCTGATCTCTAGACACGTGTTTCTGGTTTATTAACCGTCATCAGTAGAGAATACAGTCTTGTATTTTGGGGTTTGCTGAGTAGGCTGCCAAACATTATATCAGGTCCGGTACCTCTCACTGGCGCGCAGGTGCTTCATCCACGAGCTCGTCAGCTCAATGACTCACGGGAGTACTTTAAATAGACAACAGGATGTGGGAGCACACCGCTGACCTCTCAGGCAAGGTTCGCCCCTAGCATTCTGGTAAATGCAGTCTCTTGTAGCTCGCTCCGATATTTTCGAGTGTTTCACCAAGGTTGGCGCAGATAGTGCTGATCTCTAGACACGTGTTTCTGGTTTATTAACCGTCATCAGTAGAGAATACAGTCTTGTATTTTGGGGTTTGCTGAGTAGGCTGCCAAACATTATATCAGGTCCGGTACCTCTCACTGGCGCGCAGGTGCTTCATCCACGAGCTCGTCAGCTCAATGACTCACGGGAGTACTTTAAATAGACAACAGGATGTGGGAGCACACCGCTGACCTCTCAGGCAAGGTTCGCCCCTAGCATTCTGGTAAATGCAGTCTCTTGTAGCTCGCTCCGATATTTTCGAGTGTTTCACCAAGGTTGGCGCAGATAGTGCTGATCTCTAGACACGTGTTTCTGGTTTATTAACCGTCATCAGTAGAGAATACAGTCTTGTATTTTGGGGTTTGCTGAGTAGGCTGCCAAACATTATATCAGGTCCGGTACCTCTCACTGGCGCGCAGGTGCTTCATCCACGAGCTCGTCAGCTCAATGACTCACGGGAGTACTTTAAATAGACAACAGGATGTGGGAGCACACCGCTGACCTCTCAGGCAAGGTTCGCCCCTAGCATTCTGGTAAATGCAGTCTCTTGTAGCTCGCTCCGATATTTTCGAGTGTTTCACCAAGGTTGGCGCAGATAGTGCTGATCTCTAGACACGTGTTTCTGGTTTATTAACCGTCATCAGTAGAGAATACAGTCTTGTATTTTGGGGTTTGCTGAGTAGGCTGCCAAACATTATATCAGGTCCGGTACCTCTCACTGGCGCGCAGGTGCTTCATCCACGAGCTCGTCAGCTCAATGACTCACGGGAGTACTTTAAATAGACAACAGGATGTGGGAGCACACCGCTGACCTCTCAGGCAAGGTTCGCCCCTAGCATTCTGGTAAATGCAGTCTCTTGTAGCTCGCTCCGATATTTTCGAGTGTTTCACCAAGGTTGGCGCAGATAGTGCTGATCTCTAGACACGTGTTTCTGGTTTATTAACCGTCATCAGTAGAGAATACAGTCTTGTATTTTGGGGTTTGCTGAGTAGGCTGCCAAACATTATATCAGGTCCGGTACCTCTCACTGGCGCGCAGGTGCTTCATCCACGAGCTCGTCAGCTCAATGACTCACGGGAGTACTTTAAATAGACAACAGGATGTGGGAGCACACCGCTGACCTCTCAGGCAAGGTTCGCCCCTAGCATTCTGGTAAATGCAGTCTCTTGTAGCTCGCTCCGATATTTTCGAGTGTTTCACCAAGGTTGGCGCAGATAGTGCTGATCTCTAGACACGTGTTTCTGGTTTATTAACCGTCATCAGTAGAGAATACAGTCTTGTATTTTGGGGTTTGCTGAGTAGGCTGCCAAACATTATATCAGGTCCGGTACCTCTCACTGGCGCGCAGGTGCTTCATCCACGAGCTCGTCAGCTCAATGACTCACGGGAGTACTTTAAATAGACAACAGGATGTGGGAGCACACCGCTGACCTCTCAGGCAAGGTTCGCCCCTAGCATTCTGGTAAATGCAGTCTCTTGTAGCTCGCTCCGATATTTTCGAGTGTTTCACCAAGGTTGGCGCAGATAGTGCTGATCTCTAGACACGTGTTTCTGGTTTATTAACCGTCATCAGTAGAGAATACAGTCTTGTATTTTGGGGTTTGCTGAGTAGGCTGCCAAACATTATATCAGGTCCGGTACCTCTCACTGGCGCGCAGGTGCTTCATCCACGAGCTCGTCAGCTCAATGACTCACGGGAGTACTTTAAATAGACAACAGGATGTGGGAGCACACCGCTGACCTCTCAGGCAAGGTTCGCCCCTAGCATTCTGGTAAATGCAGTCTCTTGTAGCTCGCTCCGATATTTTCGAGTGTTTCACCAAGGTTGGCGCAGATAGTGCTGATCTCTAGACACGTGTTTCTGGTTTATTAACCGTCATCAGTAGAGAATACAGTCTTGTATTTTGGGGTTTGCTGAGTAGGCTGCCAAACATTATATCAGGTCCGGTACCTCTCACTGGCGCGCAGGTGCTTCATCCACGAGCTCGTCAGCTCAATGACTCACGGGAGTACTTTAAATAGACAACAGGATGTGGGAGCACACCGCTGACCTCTCAGGCAAGGTTCGCCCCTAGCATTCTGGTAAATGCAGTCTCTTGTAGCTCGCTCCGATATTTTCGAGTGTTTCACCAAGGTTGGCGCAGATAGTGCTGATCTCTAGACACGTGTTTCTGGTTTATTAACCGTCATCAGTAGAGAATACAGTCTTGTATTTTGGGGTTTGCTGAGTAGGCTGCCAAACATTATATCAGGTCCGGTACCTCTCACTGGCGCGCAGGTGCTTCATCCACGAGCTCGTCAGCTCAATGACTCACGGGAGTACTTTAAATAGACAACAGGATGTGGGAGCACACCGCTGACCTCTCAGGCAAGGTTCGCCCCTAGCATTCTGGTAAATGCAGTCTCTTGTAGCTCGCTCCGATATTTTCGAGTGTTTCACCAAGGTTGGCGCAGATAGTGCTGATCTCTAGACACGTGTTTCTGGTTTATTAACCGTCATCAGTAGAGAATACAGTCTTGTATTTTGGGGTTTGCTGAGTAGGCTGCCAAACATTATATCAGGTCCGGTACCTCTCACTGGCGCGCAGGTGCTTCATCCACGAGCTCGTCAGCTCAATGACTCACGGGAGTACTTTAAATAGACAACAGGATGTGGGAGCACACCGCTGACCTCTCAGGCAAGGTTCGCCCCTAGCATTCTGGTAAATGCAGTCTCTTGTAGCTCGCTCCGATATTTTCGAGTGTTTCACCAAGGTTGGCGCAGATAGTGCTGATCTCTAGACACGTGTTTCTGGTTTATTAACCGTCATCAGTAGAGAATACAGTCTTGTATTTTGGGGTTTGCTGAGTAGGCTGCCAAACATTATATCAGGTCCGGTACCTCTCACTGGCGCGCAGGTGCTTCATCCACGAGCTCGTCAGCTCAATGACTCACGGGAGTACTTTAAATAGACAACAGGATGTGGGAGCACACCGCTGACCTCTCAGGCAAGGTTCGCCCCTAGCATTCTGGTAAATGCAGTCTCTTGTAGCTCGCTCCGATATTTTCGAGTGTTTCACCAAGGTTGGCGCAGATAGTGCTGATCTCTAGACACGTGTTTCTGGTTTATTAACCGTCATCAGTAGAGAATACAGTCTTGTATTTTGGGGTTTGCTGAGTAGGCTGCCAAACATTATATCAGGTCCGGTACCTCTCACTGGCGCGCAGGTGCTTCATCCACGAGCTCGTCAGCTCAATGACTCACGGGAGTACTTTAAATAGACAACAGGATGTGGGAGCACACCGCTGACCTCTCAGGCAAGGTTCGCCCCTAGCATTCTGGTAAATGCAGTCTCTTGTAGCTCGCTCCGATATTTTCGAGTGTTTCACCAAGGTTGGCGCAGATAGTGCTGATCTCTAGACACGTGTTTCTGGTTTATTAACCGTCATCAGTAGAGAATACAGTCTTGTATTTTGGGGTTTGCTGAGTAGGCTGCCAAACATTATATCAGGTCCGGTACCTCTCACTGGCGCGCAGGTGCTTCATCCACGAGCTCGTCAGCTCAATGACTCACGGGAGTACTTTAAATAGACAACAGGATGTGGGAGCACACCGCTGACCTCTCAGGCAAGGTTCGCCCCTAGCATTCTGGTAAATGCAGTCTCTTGTAGCTCGCTCCGATATTTTCGAGTGTTTCACCAAGGTTGGCGCAGATAGTGCTGATCTCTAGACACGTGTTTCTGGTTTATTAACCGTCATCAGTAGAGAATACAGTCTTGTATTTTGGGGTTTGCTGAGTAGGCTGCCAAACATTATATCAGGTCCGGTACCTCTCACTGGCGCGCAGGTGCTTCATCCACGAGCTCGTCAGCTCAATGACTCACGGGAGTACTTTAAATAGACAACAGGATGTGGGAGCACACCGCTGACCTCTCAGGCAAGGTTCGCCCCTAGCATTCTGGTAAATGCAGTCTCTTGTAGCTCGCTCCGATATTTTCGAGTGTTTCACCAAGGTTGGCGCAGATAGTGCTGATCTCTAGACACGTGTTTCTGGTTTATTAACCGTCATCAGTAGAGAATACAGTCTTGTATTTTGGGGTTTGCTGAGTAGGCTGCCAAACATTATATCAGGTCCGGTACCTCTCACTGGCGCGCAGGTGCTTCATCCACGAGCTCGTCAGCTCAATGACTCACGGGAGTACTTTAAATAGACAACAGGATGTGGGAGCACACCGCTGACCTCTCAGGCAAGGTTCGCCCCTAGCATTCTGGTAAATGCAGTCTCTTGTAGCTCGCTCCGATATTTTCGAGTGTTTCACCAAGGTTGGCGCAGATAGTGCTGATCTCTAGACACGTGTTTCTGGTTTATTAACCGTCATCAGTAGAGAATACAGTCTTGTATTTTGGGGTTTGCTGAGTAGGCTGCCAAACATTATATCAGGTCCGGTACCTCTCACTGGCGCGCAGGTGCTTCATCCACGAGCTCGTCAGCTCAATGACTCACGGGAGTACTTTAAATAGACAACAGGATGTGGGAGCACACCGCTGACCTCTCAGGCAAGGTTCGCCCCTAGCATTCTGGTAAATGCAGTCTCTTGTAGCTCGCTCCGATATTTTCGAGTGTTTCACCAAGGTTGGCGCAGATAGTGCTGATCTCTAGACACGTGTTTCTGGTTTATTAACCGTCATCAGTAGAGAATACAGTCTTGTATTTTGGGGTTTGCTGAGTAGGCTGCCAAACATTATATCAGGTCCGGTACCTCTCACTGGCGCGCAGGTGCTTCATCCACGAGCTCGTCAGCTCAATGACTCACGGGAGTACTTTAAATAGACAACAGGATGTGGGAGCACACCGCTGACCTCTCAGGCAAGGTTCGCCCCTAGCATTCTGGTAAATGCAGTCTCTTGTAGCTCGCTCCGATATTTTCGAGTGTTTCACCAAGGTTGGCGCAGATAGTGCTGATCTCTAGACACGTGTTTCTGGTTTATTAACCGTCATCAGTAGAGAATACAGTCTTGTATTTTGGGGTTTGCTGAGTAGGCTGCCAAACATTATATCAGGTCCGGTACCTCTCACTGGCGCGCAGGTGCTTCATCCACGAGCTCGTCAGCTCAATGACTCACGGGAGTACTTTAAATAGACAACAGGATGTGGGAGCACACCGCTGACCTCTCAGGCAAGGTTCGCCCCTAGCATTCTGGTAAATGCAGTCTCTTGTAGCTCGCTCCGATATTTTCGAGTGTTTCACCAAGGTTGGCGCAGATAGTGCTGATCTCTAGACACGTGTTTCTGGTTTATTAACCGTCATCAGTAGAGAATACAGTCTTGTATTTTGGGGTTTGCTGAGTAGGCTGCCAAACATTATATCAGGTCCGGTACCTCTCACTGGCGCGCAGGTGCTTCATCCACGAGCTCGTCAGCTCAATGACTCACGGGAGTACTTTAAATAGACAACAGGATGTGGGAGCACACCGCTGACCTCTCAGGCAAGGTTCGCCCCTAGCATTCTGGTAAATGCAGTCTCTTGTAGCTCGCTCCGATATTTTCGAGTGTTTCACCAAGGTTGGCGCAGATAGTGCTGATCTCTAGACACGTGTTTCTGGTTTATTAACCGTCATCAGTAGAGAATACAGTCTTGTATTTTGGGGTTTGCTGAGTAGGCTGCCAAACATTATATCAGGTCCGGTACCTCTCACTGGCGCGCAGGTGCTTCATCCACGAGCTCGTCAGCTCAATGACTCACGGGAGTACTTTAAATAGACAACAGGATGTGGGAGCACACCGCTGACCTCTCAGGCAAGGTTCGCCCCTAGCATTCTGGTAAATGCAGTCTCTTGTAGCTCGCTCCGATATTTTCGAGTGTTTCACCAAGGTTGGCGCAGATAGTGCTGATCTCTAGACACGTGTTTCTGGTTTATTAACCGTCATCAGTAGAGAATACAGTCTTGTATTTTGGGGTTTGCTGAGTAGGCTGCCAAACATTATATCAGGTCCGGTACCTCTCACTGGCGCGCAGGTGCTTCATCCACGAGCTCGTCAGCTCAATGACTCACGGGAGTACTTTAAATAGACAACAGGATGTGGGAGCACACCGCTGACCTCTCAGGCAAGGTTCGCCCCTAGCATTCTGGTAAATGCAGTCTCTTGTAGCTCGCTCCGATATTTTCGAGTGTTTCACCAAGGTTGGCGCAGATAGTGCTGATCTCTAGACACGTGTTTCTGGTTTATTAACCGTCATCAGTAGAGAATACAGTCTTGTATTTTGGGGTTTGCTGAGTAGGCTGCCAAACATTATATCAGGTCCGGTACCTCTCACTGGCGCGCAGGTGCTTCATCCACGAGCTCGTCAGCTCAATGACTCACGGGAGTACTTTAAATAGACAACAGGATGTGGGAGCACACCGCTGACCTCTCAGGCAAGGTTCGCCCCTAGCATTCTGGTAAATGCAGTCTCTTGTAGCTCGCTCCGATATTTTCGAGTGTTTCACCAAGGTTGGCGCAGATAGTGCTGATCTCTAGACACGTGTTTCTGGTTTATTAACCGTCATCAGTAGAGAATACAGTCTTGTATTTTGGGGTTTGCTGAGTAGGCTGCCAAACATTATATCAGGTCCGGTACCTCTCACTGGCGCGCAGGTGCTTCATCCACGAGCTCGTCAGCTCAATGACTCACGGGAGTACTTTAAATAGACAACAGGATGTGGGAGCACACCGCTGACCTCTCAGGCAAGGTTCGCCCCTAGCATTCTGGTAAATGCAGTCTCTTGTAGCTCGCTCCGATATTTTCGAGTGTTTCACCAAGGTTGGCGCAGATAGTGCTGATCTCTAGACACGTGTTTCTGGTTTATTAACCGTCATCAGTAGAGAATACAGTCTTGTATTTTGGGGTTTGCTGAGTAGGCTGCCAAACATTATATCAGGTCCGGTACCTCTCACTGGCGCGCAGGTGCTTCATCCACGAGCTCGTCAGCTCAATGACTCACGGGAGTACTTTAAATAGACAACAGGATGTGGGAGCACACCGCTGACCTCTCAGGCAAGGTTCGCCCCTAGCATTCTGGTAAATGCAGTCTCTTGTAGCTCGCTCCGATATTTTCGAGTGTTTCACCAAGGTTGGCGCAGATAGTGCTGATCTCTAGACACGTGTTTCTGGTTTATTAACCGTCATCAGTAGAGAATACAGTCTTGTATTTTGGGGTTTGCTGAGTAGGCTGCCAAACATTATATCAGGTCCGGTACCTCTCACTGGCGCGCAGGTGCTTCATCCACGAGCTCGTCAGCTCAATGACTCACGGGAGTACTTTAAATAGACAACAGGATGTGGGAGCACACCGCTGACCTCTCAGGCAAGGTTCGCCCCTAGCATTCTGGTAAATGCAGTCTCTTGTAGCTCGCTCCGATATTTTCGAGTGTTTCACCAAGGTTGGCGCAGATAGTGCTGATCTCTAGACACGTGTTTCTGGTTTATTAACCGTCATCAGTAGAGAATACAGTCTTGTATTTTGGGGTTTGCTGAGTAGGCTGCCAAACATTATATCAGGTCCGGTACCTCTCACTGGCGCGCAGGTGCTTCATCCACGAGCTCGTCAGCTCAATGACTCACGGGAGTACTTTAAATAGACAACAGGATGTGGGAGCACACCGCTGACCTCTCAGGCAAGGTTCGCCCCTAGCATTCTGGTAAATGCAGTCTCTTGTAGCTCGCTCCGATATTTTCGAGTGTTTCACCAAGGTTGGCGCAGATAGTGCTGATCTCTAGACACGTGTTTCTGGTTTATTAACCGTCATCAGTAGAGAATACAGTCTTGTATTTTGGGGTTTGCTGAGTAGGCTGCCAAACATTATATCAGGTCCGGTACCTCTCACTGGCGCGCAGGTGCTTCATCCACGAGCTCGTCAGCTCAATGACTCACGGGAGTACTTTAAATAGACAACAGGATGTGGGAGCACACCGCTGACCTCTCAGGCAAGGTTCGCCCCTAGCATTCTGGTAAATGCAGTCTCTTGTAGCTCGCTCCGATATTTTCGAGTGTTTCACCAAGGTTGGCGCAGATAGTGCTGATCTCTAGACACGTGTTTCTGGTTTATTAACCGTCATCAGTAGAGAATACAGTCTTGTATTTTGGGGTTTGCTGAGTAGGCTGCCAAACATTATATCAGGTCCGGTACCTCTCACTGGCGCGCAGGTGCTTCATCCACGAGCTCGTCAGCTCAATGACTCACGGGAGTACTTTAAATAGACAACAGGATGTGGGAGCACACCGCTGACCTCTCAGGCAAGGTTCGCCCCTAGCATTCTGGTAAATGCAGTCTCTTGTAGCTCGCTCCGATATTTTCGAGTGTTTCACCAAGGTTGGCGCAGATAGTGCTGATCTCTAGACACGTGTTTCTGGTTTATTAACCGTCATCAGTAGAGAATACAGTCTTGTATTTTGGGGTTTGCTGAGTAGGCTGCCAAACATTATATCAGGTCCGGTACCTCTCACTGGCGCGCAGGTGCTTCATCCACGAGCTCGTCAGCTCAATGACTCACGGGAGTACTTTAAATAGACAACAGGATGTGGGAGCACACCGCTGACCTCTCAGGCAAGGTTCGCCCCTAGCATTCTGGTAAATGCAGTCTCTTGTAGCTCGCTCCGATATTTTCGAGTGTTTCACCAAGGTTGGCGCAGATAGTGCTGATCTCTAGACACGTGTTTCTGGTTTATTAACCGTCATCAGTAGAGAATACAGTCTTGTATTTTGGGGTTTGCTGAGTAGGCTGCCAAACATTATATCAGGTCCGGTACCTCTCACTGGCGCGCAGGTGCTTCATCCACGAGCTCGTCAGCTCAATGACTCACGGGAGTACTTTAAATAGACAACAGGATGTGGGAGCACACCGCTGACCTCTCAGGCAAGGTTCGCCCCTAGCATTCTGGTAAATGCAGTCTCTTGTAGCTCGCTCCGATATTTTCGAGTGTTTCACCAAGGTTGGCGCAGATAGTGCTGATCTCTAGACACGTGTTTCTGGTTTATTAACCGTCATCAGTAGAGAATACAGTCTTGTATTTTGGGGTTTGCTGAGTAGGCTGCCAAACATTATATCAGGTCCGGTACCTCTCACTGGCGCGCAGGTGCTTCATCCACGAGCTCGTCAGCTCAATGACTCACGGGAGTACTTTAAATAGACAACAGGATGTGGGAGCACACCGCTGACCTCTCAGGCAAGGTTCGCCCCTAGCATTCTGGTAAATGCAGTCTCTTGTAGCTCGCTCCGATATTTTCGAGTGTTTCACCAAGGTTGGCGCAGATAGTGCTGATCTCTAGACACGTGTTTCTGGTTTATTAACCGTCATCAGTAGAGAATACAGTCTTGTATTTTGGGGTTTGCTGAGTAGGCTGCCAAACATTATATCAGGTCCGGTACCTCTCACTGGCGCGCAGGTGCTTCATCCACGAGCTCGTCAGCTCAATGACTCACGGGAGTACTTTAAATAGACAACAGGATGTGGGAGCACACCGCTGACCTCTCAGGCAAGGTTCGCCCCTAGCATTCTGGTAAATGCAGTCTCTTGTAGCTCGCTCCGATATTTTCGAGTGTTTCACCAAGGTTGGCGCAGATAGTGCTGATCTCTAGACACGTGTTTCTGGTTTATTAACCGTCATCAGTAGAGAATACAGTCTTGTATTTTGGGGTTTGCTGAGTAGGCTGCCAAACATTATATCAGGTCCGGTACCTCTCACTGGCGCGCAGGTGCTTCATCCACGAGCTCGTCAGCTCAATGACTCACGGGAGTACTTTAAATAGACAACAGGATGTGGGAGCACACCGCTGACCTCTCAGGCAAGGTTCGCCCCTAGCATTCTGGTAAATGCAGTCTCTTGTAGCTCGCTCCGATATTTTCGAGTGTTTCACCAAGGTTGGCGCAGATAGTGCTGATCTCTAGACACGTGTTTCTGGTTTATTAACCGTCATCAGTAGAGAATACAGTCTTGTATTTTGGGGTTTGCTGAGTAGGCTGCCAAACATTATATCAGGTCCGGTACCTCTCACTGGCGCGCAGGTGCTTCATCCACGAGCTCGTCAGCTCAATGACTCACGGGAGTACTTTAAATAGACAACAGGATGTGGGAGCACACCGCTGACCTCTCAGGCAAGGTTCGCCCCTAGCATTCTGGTAAATGCAGTCTCTTGTAGCTCGCTCCGATATTTTCGAGTGTTTCACCAAGGTTGGCGCAGATAGTGCTGATCTCTAGACACGTGTTTCTGGTTTATTAACCGTCATCAGTAGAGAATACAGTCTTGTATTTTGGGGTTTGCTGAGTAGGCTGCCAAACATTATATCAGGTCCGGTACCTCTCACTGGCGCGCAGGTGCTTCATCCACGAGCTCGTCAGCTCAATGACTCACGGGAGTACTTTAAATAGACAACAGGATGTGGGAGCACACCGCTGACCTCTCAGGCAAGGTTCGCCCCTAGCATTCTGGTAAATGCAGTCTCTTGTAGCTCGCTCCGATATTTTCGAGTGTTTCACCAAGGTTGGCGCAGATAGTGCTGATCTCTAGACACGTGTTTCTGGTTTATTAACCGTCATCAGTAGAGAATACAGTCTTGTATTTTGGGGTTTGCTGAGTAGGCTGCCAAACATTATATCAGGTCCGGTACCTCTCACTGGCGCGCAGGTGCTTCATCCACGAGCTCGTCAGCTCAATGACTCACGGGAGTACTTTAAATAGACAACAGGATGTGGGAGCACACCGCTGACCTCTCAGGCAAGGTTCGCCCCTAGCATTCTGGTAAATGCAGTCTCTTGTAGCTCGCTCCGATATTTTCGAGTGTTTCACCAAGGTTGGCGCAGATAGTGCTGATCTCTAGACACGTGTTTCTGGTTTATTAACCGTCATCAGTAGAGAATACAGTCTTGTATTTTGGGGTTTGCTGAGTAGGCTGCCAAACATTATATCAGGTCCGGTACCTCTCACTGGCGCGCAGGTGCTTCATCCACGAGCTCGTCAGCTCAATGACTCACGGGAGTACTTTAAATAGACAACAGGATGTGGGAGCACACCGCTGACCTCTCAGGCAAGGTTCGCCCCTAGCATTCTGGTAAATGCAGTCTCTTGTAGCTCGCTCCGATATTTTCGAGTGTTTCACCAAGGTTGGCGCAGATAGTGCTGATCTCTAGACACGTGTTTCTGGTTTATTAACCGTCATCAGTAGAGAATACAGTCTTGTATTTTGGGGTTTGCTGAGTAGGCTGCCAAACATTATATCAGGTCCGGTACCTCTCACTGGCGCGCAGGTGCTTCATCCACGAGCTCGTCAGCTCAATGACTCACGGGAGTACTTTAAATAGACAACAGGATGTGGGAGCACACCGCTGACCTCTCAGGCAAGGTTCGCCCCTAGCATTCTGGTAAATGCAGTCTCTTGTAGCTCGCTCCGATATTTTCGAGTGTTTCACCAAGGTTGGCGCAGATAGTGCTGATCTCTAGACACGTGTTTCTGGTTTATTAACCGTCATCAGTAGAGAATACAGTCTTGTATTTTGGGGTTTGCTGAGTAGGCTGCCAAACATTATATCAGGTCCGGTACCTCTCACTGGCGCGCAGGTGCTTCATCCACGAGCTCGTCAGCTCAATGACTCACGGGAGTACTTTAAATAGACAACAGGATGTGGGAGCACACCGCTGACCTCTCAGGCAAGGTTCGCCCCTAGCATTCTGGTAAATGCAGTCTCTTGTAGCTCGCTCCGATATTTTCGAGTGTTTCACCAAGGTTGGCGCAGATAGTGCTGATCTCTAGACACGTGTTTCTGGTTTATTAACCGTCATCAGTAGAGAATACAGTCTTGTATTTTGGGGTTTGCTGAGTAGGCTGCCAAACATTATATCAGGTCCGGTACCTCTCACTGGCGCGCAGGTGCTTCATCCACGAGCTCGTCAGCTCAATGACTCACGGGAGTACTTTAAATAGACAACAGGATGTGGGAGCACACCGCTGACCTCTCAGGCAAGGTTCGCCCCTAGCATTCTGGTAAATGCAGTCTCTTGTAGCTCGCTCCGATATTTTCGAGTGTTTCACCAAGGTTGGCGCAGATAGTGCTGATCTCTAGACACGTGTTTCTGGTTTATTAACCGTCATCAGTAGAGAATACAGTCTTGTATTTTGGGGTTTGCTGAGTAGGCTGCCAAACATTATATCAGGTCCGGTACCTCTCACTGGCGCGCAGGTGCTTCATCCACGAGCTCGTCAGCTCAATGACTCACGGGAGTACTTTAAATAGACAACAGGATGTGGGAGCACACCGCTGACCTCTCAGGCAAGGTTCGCCCCTAGCATTCTGGTAAATGCAGTCTCTTGTAGCTCGCTCCGATATTTTCGAGTGTTTCACCAAGGTTGGCGCAGATAGTGCTGATCTCTAGACACGTGTTTCTGGTTTATTAACCGTCATCAGTAGAGAATACAGTCTTGTATTTTGGGGTTTGCTGAGTAGGCTGCCAAACATTATATCAGGTCCGGTACCTCTCACTGGCGCGCAGGTGCTTCATCCACGAGCTCGTCAGCTCAATGACTCACGGGAGTACTTTAAATAGACAACAGGATGTGGGAGCACACCGCTGACCTCTCAGGCAAGGTTCGCCCCTAGCATTCTGGTAAATGCAGTCTCTTGTAGCTCGCTCCGATATTTTCGAGTGTTTCACCAAGGTTGGCGCAGATAGTGCTGATCTCTAGACACGTGTTTCTGGTTTATTAACCGTCATCAGTAGAGAATACAGTCTTGTATTTTGGGGTTTGCTGAGTAGGCTGCCAAACATTATATCAGGTCCGGTACCTCTCACTGGCGCGCAGGTGCTTCATCCACGAGCTCGTCAGCTCAATGACTCACGGGAGTACTTTAAATAGACAACAGGATGTGGGAGCACACCGCTGACCTCTCAGGCAAGGTTCGCCCCTAGCATTCTGGTAAATGCAGTCTCTTGTAGCTCGCTCCGATATTTTCGAGTGTTTCACCAAGGTTGGCGCAGATAGTGCTGATCTCTAGACACGTGTTTCTGGTTTATTAACCGTCATCAGTAGAGAATACAGTCTTGTATTTTGGGGTTTGCTGAGTAGGCTGCCAAACATTATATCAGGTCCGGTACCTCTCACTGGCGCGCAGGTGCTTCATCCACGAGCTCGTCAGCTCAATGACTCACGGGAGTACTTTAAATAGACAACAGGATGTGGGAGCACACCGCTGACCTCTCAGGCAAGGTTCGCCCCTAGCATTCTGGTAAATGCAGTCTCTTGTAGCTCGCTCCGATATTTTCGAGTGTTTCACCAAGGTTGGCGCAGATAGTGCTGATCTCTAGACACGTGTTTCTGGTTTATTAACCGTCATCAGTAGAGAATACAGTCTTGTATTTTGGGGTTTGCTGAGTAGGCTGCCAAACATTATATCAGGTCCGGTACCTCTCACTGGCGCGCAGGTGCTTCATCCACGAGCTCGTCAGCTCAATGACTCACGGGAGTACTTTAAATAGACAACAGGATGTGGGAGCACACCGCTGACCTCTCAGGCAAGGTTCGCCCCTAGCATTCTGGTAAATGCAGTCTCTTGTAGCTCGCTCCGATATTTTCGAGTGTTTCACCAAGGTTGGCGCAGATAGTGCTGATCTCTAGACACGTGTTTCTGGTTTATTAACCGTCATCAGTAGAGAATACAGTCTTGTATTTTGGGGTTTGCTGAGTAGGCTGCCAAACATTATATCAGGTCCGGTACCTCTCACTGGCGCGCAGGTGCTTCATCCACGAGCTCGTCAGCTCAATGACTCACGGGAGTACTTTAAATAGACAACAGGATGTGGGAGCACACCGCTGACCTCTCAGGCAAGGTTCGCCCCTAGCATTCTGGTAAATGCAGTCTCTTGTAGCTCGCTCCGATATTTTCGAGTGTTTCACCAAGGTTGGCGCAGATAGTGCTGATCTCTAGACACGTGTTTCTGGTTTATTAACCGTCATCAGTAGAGAATACAGTCTTGTATTTTGGGGTTTGCTGAGTAGGCTGCCAAACATTATATCAGGTCCGGTACCTCTCACTGGCGCGCAGGTGCTTCATCCACGAGCTCGTCAGCTCAATGACTCACGGGAGTACTTTAAATAGACAACAGGATGTGGGAGCACACCGCTGACCTCTCAGGCAAGGTTCGCCCCTAGCATTCTGGTAAATGCAGTCTCTTGTAGCTCGCTCCGATATTTTCGAGTGTTTCACCAAGGTTGGCGCAGATAGTGCTGATCTCTAGACACGTGTTTCTGGTTTATTAACCGTCATCAGTAGAGAATACAGTCTTGTATTTTGGGGTTTGCTGAGTAGGCTGCCAAACATTATATCAGGTCCGGTACCTCTCACTGGCGCGCAGGTGCTTCATCCACGAGCTCGTCAGCTCAATGACTCACGGGAGTACTTTAAATAGACAACAGGATGTGGGAGCACACCGCTGACCTCTCAGGCAAGGTTCGCCCCTAGCATTCTGGTAAATGCAGTCTCTTGTAGCTCGCTCCGATATTTTCGAGTGTTTCACCAAGGTTGGCGCAGATAGTGCTGATCTCTAGACACGTGTTTCTGGTTTATTAACCGTCATCAGTAGAGAATACAGTCTTGTATTTTGGGGTTTGCTGAGTAGGCTGCCAAACATTATATCAGGTCCGGTACCTCTCACTGGCGCGCAGGTGCTTCATCCACGAGCTCGTCAGCTCAATGACTCACGGGAGTACTTTAAATAGACAACAGGATGTGGGAGCACACCGCTGACCTCTCAGGCAAGGTTCGCCCCTAGCATTCTGGTAAATGCAGTCTCTTGTAGCTCGCTCCGATATTTTCGAGTGTTTCACCAAGGTTGGCGCAGATAGTGCTGATCTCTAGACACGTGTTTCTGGTTTATTAACCGTCATCAGTAGAGAATACAGTCTTGTATTTTGGGGTTTGCTGAGTAGGCTGCCAAACATTATATCAGGTCCGGTACCTCTCACTGGCGCGCAGGTGCTTCATCCACGAGCTCGTCAGCTCAATGACTCACGGGAGTACTTTAAATAGACAACAGGATGTGGGAGCACACCGCTGACCTCTCAGGCAAGGTTCGCCCCTAGCATTCTGGTAAATGCAGTCTCTTGTAGCTCGCTCCGATATTTTCGAGTGTTTCACCAAGGTTGGCGCAGATAGTGCTGATCTCTAGACACGTGTTTCTGGTTTATTAACCGTCATCAGTAGAGAATACAGTCTTGTATTTTGGGGTTTGCTGAGTAGGCTGCCAAACATTATATCAGGTCCGGTACCTCTCACTGGCGCGCAGGTGCTTCATCCACGAGCTCGTCAGCTCAATGACTCACGGGAGTACTTTAAATAGACAACAGGATGTGGGAGCACACCGCTGACCTCTCAGGCAAGGTTCGCCCCTAGCATTCTGGTAAATGCAGTCT
>CAWUFW010027326.1:0-27544 GCA_963921515.1 Calotriton arnoldi | reverse complement strand
TTACCTTAGTCCTATGTCAAACCTATAGGTTATATTATTCCAATGCGCAGAGCCTATTAGGGAAATAGGAACTACACTACAGGTTGAGTGCATGGATAAGTGTATAAATACCACCTGAAGGCATAGATGACTCCTGGAGTAGTGCCTAGCTGAATAGATGAGTGCAACAGTAGGGCCTGGGTGATTCTACGACTGCAAGGCTAGTGCCTGCGTTATTACATGAGTGCATAGGTACAACCTGCATGATTGCAAGACTGCAGGGATAGTACATAACTAGTGGCTGGGTTATTGCATGACTGCATGAGGAATATTTGGGGGATTACTAGAGTACATAGGAAGTGAGTGAGTGACTTTATAGGTCCATGAGTAGTGCCTGGGTGATTACACAAGTACTAAGGTAGTGCCTGAATGATTACAAGACTGCAAATGTAGTGCCTGAGGGATTTTATAAGTGCATGAGTACTGGCTGAGTGATTACATAACCACAAGAGTAGTGCATGTGTGATTGAAAGACTGCAAGGATAGTGCCTGGGTGGTTAAAGCACTGTATAGCTAATGCATTGGTGATTGCATGAGTACAGGAGTAACATCTGGGGGATTAAAGGAGTACATAGGTAACGCCTGGGTAATTGTATGACTACAGGGGTAATATCTGCAGATTTACATAACTACATAGGAAGTGACTGCAAAAGTGTAAAGGTAGTGCCTGGGGGATTTTATAAGTGACTACACACTAGCTAAGTGATTGGAGGAGTGCATAGATCCTGACAGGGTGAATGGAAGAGTGCAAGGGTAGTGCCTGCATGATTAAAACAGTGTATAGCTAACGCATTGGTGATTACATGATTGCAGCAGTTATGTCTCGGGGATTAGAAGAGTACATAGGTAATACCTGGTGATTCCATGATTGCAGGAATAATATCTGCGAGATTACAGAAGTACATAGGAAGTGCCTGGGTGATTTTATAAGTGCATGTGTACTGCCTGGGTGATTGGAGTAGTACTACAGTAGTGCCTGAGTGATTGGAGAAGTGCAACATCCTGAGTAGTAAAAGAATACAGCTTCACTATTCTAGTACTAATCGAGTATACAGCATAGCTAACAGGAAAGCAACACTTCACTTATCTTTCATGAAAGTCTCCCCATATTTCTAAAACCATGTATATATACCTGTGTTTTATACATCTATCATTTTCACACACATAACTCTTAGCGTAATATATGTGCAAATAGACACATCTCAGTAACAACACCATCCACAGCTCAAAACTTCACAGACTACACTTCAATTTTCAAACAGTCACTGAAAATTATGCCGTATATATGAAATATAACTTTTCTCACATCATACAAATTACTCTCAAATCTCACTTTCAGACTGCTGCTTCACCATTCTACAACTACTTATAATGTTACACCTACCCAAATACAAAGCAGGAACCCTTCACATGTCTTTACTAAAACTCTTACCATATTCCTAAAAGCATACATAAATATGTCTGTACCATAACACTATCCAAACCTTAAAAATTCACAGAACAAACTTCCAATTTCAAGCAAACACCAATAATTATGCAGCTTATTTCAACTGTACCTCTCTAGAAACTTAAAAAAAGAAGCCTAATAAATAATACCTTATGTCAGCATCTTTTAAACCACACTTTTGTGCTGTATCTTCACCATTCTACTACTCAGTCATAAGCCTACCACATAAAAAACAACAACACCTCTTTATTATACATCATGCACCTTCAAATTTGTAAGCCATGTGAAAATACATATACAAGTAGAGACATACTTGAGACAGAACTCCAAGCACACCTTAAAACTTGACAGACTCCACCTCCAAATTTAAAACAGCTAAAATGATGCGGTATACTACAAATGTACATATCCACACACTAATACAAACTACCATAATCATTAATCCATCTTCCAATATACACATATTGCCATACAAAATCTATTTCGAACAACATTTAAGTACAATAAAACAAACTACAATACACATCTCTACATTTAATAATATATTTCAAATATCACAGTTCATCAATAATTTTTATTGATTAAAAATAAACCTAATACATAGTACACCTCACAAATTTATAACTCACCTTTCAAATTGATTTGTAGATTTTCAAATATCACAAACTCATAAAAGATTTTCATATGCACACAATCAATGTAATGCACCACTCTCAGCAAGGTAAAACCAGTAATGGCAAAGTTTCCCTCTCTTTCTCCACACAAATACATGTAAGTAACAAATCACATTGCTTCCTACATTATTTCAAATTGTAAAACACATTTCTATTGGTTAGACATATGAACCCTTACCAACTGACTTCTAAAAGTGTCCAAACTGCTTCTGGAATTTTTTGAAGTCGCAACTCCACCTTGCACCAACACGATGGAGCCGCAAATCCATACGGGAGTTCAAAAATATATTACAAATAAAAATACCACTATTTTTCAGAACACACCACTTCCAAAGATAGTACTTACTTGGGAAATCTTACTTTAATAAGATATCACCTAAATATAAATTACAATTTCACATTTTAAGTCCACAGTTAAGTTTCAACCCTTCCCCCATTCTGCTTAATGCCAGTTTCCATAGTAACAGTTAATGCAACATTTAACTGAACTGACAGGTCACAAGTTCACCATATTTTCAAGTTCAGCACACAATGTTGCAAATGCAAACAGCAAGTGTGGTTGACAATTCCAAAATATCACCTTATCCTATCTACTGTACCTTTCAAACATTTTTTATTAACCAATAAGAAACATGCTTTTTTTAAAAAGTAACATGCACCCTATTTTTCAATGTACAGTGTTCTTAAACAGCCAAATAATTCTCTACTTTTTAAAAAACAGCATCTTGTCCACCATTTTAGAAACCTCTCATTCTACCAACTGACTACCTCAGCTACAGACATCTTTTCATTACTTCCAGACATCCCTTCAAGATGCTTACAGTATGGATTGTTGGGCACAGCTATGTTTTCTGGTGCAAAAGGTATGCTGAACGCAGAGGTATTGACAAAGACCTAGCTTTGCAAAATGTGGATATCAAATGGATTGCACAGAGAGGATTAAAGTGGCACCAATTGATGCCTTTGGTTAAAACCTTTTTGCATCTCTAACCCCCTGACCTCATGATTGTGCACCGTGGTGGCAATGACCTAGGCACATTGACTGGGGTAGGTCTGGAAATGCTAATGAAGGACACCTTTGCACAATTGATGTTGCTTTTACCTCAAACTGTCTTTGTATACTCTAATATATGCCAATGGAAGTGGTCAAATCAATTCTGTCCACAGATTGAGAAAGCTAGAAAGAATGTCAATAAAGCTGTTTCTGCTTACCGCACAGACCATAGGAGGGGCTCCATATATAACAACAATCTACGTTTTGATATGGATATCTACAGAAGTGATGGAGTACACTTCACAGATCAAGGAACCAGAGTCTTTTTCAACAACCTAAAGCTGTGCATCTGTACATGTAGCTACAACAAACTCAAAATGAAAACAAGGGCTCTTTTTAGAGCCACCCTATAACATAATACTGAATATAATTTTTTTTTACACATATTTATTTTTTATTTTTTGTGGATTTGCGCCCCTGACGCGAATTCGCAAAAGCATGAATTCAATGTACTACAACACAACACACTTTTCTAGTTTAACTATTAATTTTTTATTTTATATATCTTTAACAACTCTATCAATTGTAATCTTGTCATTAACTTCAATCACAGTACCTCTTTAAAACAACTTCACAAATACAACACTACCTTCTACATTATATACTAAATTATTTATTTAAGGTGGGTTCGCGAAACCAATACGACGTTACACGGGGTGCCGCGCTGAGAGCCGCGTTGGAGTCGCGACTCGAAAGAAAAAAAAACGCCTGACTTCCATTATTTGGCATTCGCCCCAGGGACCCCATCCCCCGGGGCCTGCCAACATATTAAAAAATAAGGAGGGGGACCGCTTGTATGTATATATATATATATCTCCAACAAATGTTTCTCCGCAAAAAGCCCAAGCCATGCAGGGCGGCCTCGGCGCATGGGGACGGAGCACCCCATCTGTATTCCCACAAATCTTCTAACTCCACCATCAAAGAAGAGCGCCGCACACCAGATTGCTGCAGTATCGTGCGTTTATTCCAAACACCAAAATGAGGGCTAATTTCAAATCTTTTTCCTGATGCGTTTCGGCTAGTGTATAGCCTTGTTCACAGGTGAGCCATCTTTGAATATGCGGCGTAGTAACGTCTCTTTATACGCCCAGACACGACTGCATGATTACAACGTAGTCCTTGTCTACTACATTTCCCAGCATGCATTTTGAAAGTCTTTCAGTTCCCGTTTCTGTTCACCACTGCAAATCCTTCTCTCATTCAATTCAATTCCGGGGACCTTGCAGTTTTATACGAACATTATGGGTCTCTTCAAAGCAGCAACATATTTGCTCGTATTCTTGCGGTCATTGCTGTGTCCATAAATATACAGCCAAACAACTGCAGAAATCATCAGCAGAAGAACAAGTGTCCCTTTGCATTCCCTTGCCACGCACATCTTTCAAAATAAATAAAAGGTCGGGCATTCCATACCATAATTGCTTGATGAAATGTGGGCGGGTCAGGCTTTCTTAACTCAAACCCAACAAATGTTTCTCCGCAAAAAGCCTGACCCATGCAGGGCGGCCTCGGCGCGTGGGGACGGAGCACCCCATCTGTATTCTCACAAACCTTCTAACTCCACCAGCAAAGAAGAGCGCCGCACACCAGATTGCTGCAGTATCGTGCGTTTATTCGAAACACCAAAATGAGGGATAATTTCAAATCTTTTTACTGACGCATTGTTTACTACATTTCCCAGCATGCACTTTGAAAGTCTTTCAGTTCCCGTTTCTGTTCACCACTGCAAATCCTTCTCCCATTCATTCAATTCAATTCTGGGGACCTTGCAGTTTTATACGAACATTATGGGTCTCTTCAAAGCAGCAATGGTACTGCTATTAGCATTAGAGTTGCGAGTTAGCAGGCAAGTATGGTGACCATAAATATAGCATTTGGACTGGACTGAGATGGCAGCAGTCCTCTTTGTTTTGCCATATTTTTTTTACCCCAATGGGAGTAGTTCCCATGATTTTTAACCATAGGTAATCATTGTTATGGTGTCGACTTCATGAGCATTGAGAAAGGCATCTCGCCGAAACATATTTGCTCGCAGTAAAAATATTGAATTGAAGACACAGTGAGTACTCCGTGCCTTTCTTATTTTGGAATATATATACCGAGAGCGCCTGCACCCACCGACTCGCAGTGCCAAGATCGGGGTATTCCTCCTCGCCCACTTTTGGATTTTCGCCTATCAGTGCGAAGCAAGTTCCGTTTAAAAACACGAAGATCTGCAACACTTGTTGTCTAAGGCATTTGAAAAAGGCAGTCATGCCAAAACGCGCCATGCTGGTTAATTAAAGGTTGCCAGTTCCACAACCCGTGTGTGCTCAGATCATTTCCGTAAGGGATTTAGGGTCTTGGACTTGGATATATATATATTTATGCAAACAATCCTTCACAAAGAATATGGGCACTCACGGGGTGAATTCCAAAAGATTTATTCTGCAAACAGACCGGTTTCAGCAATGCAGCCTTTCTCAATTTTTACTTGCATGAAAACATCCCATCGGCAATGTTATTTAAATGCACCTGATTTCACTCCCATTGGAGAATGAAAAGTGGACACAAAGGAAGGGTTAGGCCGTCCAAGCTGAATCCTCTATTTTCGGCCGCCATATTTACATGTCAATTGTTGAATTAAAACTCTTGGCAGCATTCATGTTGAAAGAAAAGTTGCTGTGAAGTTCACACATATTTCCCAATCTTCCCATCAATTGGTGTATGCCAGAAAACACGAACACTTATTATTTTGTAGACATGTAAAAAGAGAATGTTCCATCCTTCCTCACATTATGCCCATATGGGCTGCCGCTTGTTTGTCGAGGGAGTAATTTTTAACTGTTGTTGGAGCGCAGTTTACACTTTAATGCGCCTAGTGCAGTTCTTTCATGCTTCCTACCAGGAATGCGCTTTTAACATCTCAGGTTCCTCCTCGCAGCAAGTTCTCACCTTGGCTCATTTGCGTAGGTTTTATGCTCTTTTATGCCCCTATTAAAAATGGCACATATTGAAGAACTTTTCCTTTTATATGACTATCTAAACAATGAGAAACAAATCCTAATATTCTCTAAAGCAAATAAGTTATGAAAACTAAGCCATTGTCGATCCAGGATGATGGATGGGACCTTCAAAATGTGTACCAAACCATTCACTCAAACATACACCATACATGGTGAATATCTAAACACAAATATCCCTTTATGTATGCCCTACTACCAAATAAACAAAGCATCACTTACTATGATCTCTTAAGCCACATTAAACGTAAAACAATTAACTATTACCCACAAAAAATAATCATGGACTTTGAACAATGCATGTTTCACACAATTTTAAAAATGTACCCCCACACAGCCATACAAGGCTGCTACTATCATATCATTCAAAGCATATGGAGACACCTCCAACAATTGCACTAAGTTTAGAATATGCTGTAAACAGCCAATTCACCTTTGAAATAAAAACAATGATAGCACTAGGCTATGTCCCTGTCACAGAGGTAGTTAACTATTACAATTTACTAACAAGAAGCCTTTTCTACCAACAAAATGAAGATAAACTAAGCCCCTAATGAATTATTTCAAAGCCACTTGGTTGGCAGACTGCATCACTCTGGACACAGACACCAACCCAAATTCTAAATACCATAGTGGAATGTCTATGATAAGCACCTTGGCACAGGATGCCAAAACAAACAACACAGTGAAAGGATGGCACAATGCATTCCAATTGACGCTAGTCAGAACCAAATCTACACTCTATAAATTTATAGGAGCATTACAAAAAGATTAAAGCTGCCGACAAGTATGAATGGAGCAATCTGTAACCCAAATTGCACCTGAACTTAGTAAACAAACCAAATGAATGTACAACATTCTACAATGTAGAGTCAAAATCGTCATAAAAACAAAGGAATAGATTACTTAGACATGATAGCCAAATGCATATTATAAAATAAATAGTACACTACAAAAGTCCCAAAAACCTGTCACAAAATCTAAACCAAGATAACAAATCATTTTGATATAAATAATTAACATAATATTTTATTACAGCAGTCAAACATTAAATAAAACTGCAATATTAAATAAGAATGAGATAATAAAATAATATATAAAATATTTACATTGAAAATGTAAACCTGACCAAAGAAAAAGCTTAAGAACAAACTCAATCATTAGGTAAAATAAATGCAATACATAAACCATACATTTCCAAATAAAAACCACACAATATTTACACAAAAAATAAAACATAACATTTCCAACTGAAAAAAATATATATATATAACTTACTGTTCAGTAGCTGCAGATCTTCTGTATCCACGTAGTCAAAAATAATAATCCACCAAAACAGGAAAAATATTTTCTAAAAAGCCCCCCAAAAAACAAAAAAAATTTAAATCAAATAGCCATCCCTCGAACCAATCCAAAATATGTAGGAAAATTATAAACCCGAAAAGTGTTGAAAAGTACGAAACACTCCAGGAAACACAAAAAAAGGAAATCAGAGCTAAAATTGTTGGTTTAATATACACTAAAAGTGATTTCCTTAAAAAATGATAGTAACTTCCAATGCCCATAGGACACATTCATTGACAAAAAACAGTAAAATAAACAGGAAAACCCACCCGCAAAACAAATAACAATGCAAAAATACATATGTTACTCTGAATCATCATAAAATATGTAACCTAACGAAACATTAGTAAACAGTGTACAAAAACTCTAAAATTACACACCAGTAAAAACACTACTATTAATACAACTAAGGGGCTTATTATGATGTTGCGTGGAATAACTTCTGCCCGACACCGACTCGGTCATGGGACCGACCGACACCCGGTCAGCGGTCCCGACCGACTGATTTCAATGCGACCGAACATGGTCCCTTTCCTCAATGGGAACTTGTGTTACAGCCATAAACCGGCCGTAACACAAGCTCCCATTGAGGAAAGGGAGGTGCAGTTCCTCCCTGCACCCCGTGGCAGGCACCTCGAGGTGCCTGCCACAAGGTGCCAGGATCAACAGGGGGGCACCAACAGGGGGGCTCCAACCGGAGGCCGTGCACCGAAGGGGGCCCTGCTGGGGGCCCCCAAACACGCTTTCCGACGTGGGTTCCATGTCGGACAGGCCAACATGGAAATCATGTCGGAAACAATGCATTGTAATCTCAAGGGTGGAAAGGCCCGACCTTGAGATTACAGGCCGGCTGCCGACTGGCGGATGAGCCCATCGGAAGCCCGCTGGAATGATCGGCCGGTTTACTTTCCAACCGCCTCCAACATAATGAGTAAGTAAACCGACCGGCCCATTACGATGCGGCCCTAAAGGCTCTGACCGCAGGCCGGAGCCTTTACCGGCCATATCGTAATTGGCCCCTAAATGTACAAAAAAAAAAACAATGCTTCTAGCCCTCCCCCAAAACCCTCCCACCCTCAAAACCTTGAAAAAAACCTTTAAAAAGGACTTATCTGTTCTAAAAAAAAAGGAAGCACTTTACTGACAACTCAATCCTGGAAAATAGACAGCGGTAAACTAAAATGGCCTCTAAATTAAATTTTCAAAAAAGACAATCTCCCCGTAGAATGACTGGGAAAAAAAGTAAAAATGTTGCACAACTGTTTAAAAATATTAGACATGTAAAATGCAAAATATGTTATAGAAATGTAAAAAAATATTAAGTATAAATTAAATAATAATATAAAATATATACAATTATTTTATATATACTAAAAAACCTACATTAAAACGATGTTGAAATTATGTATATAAAGCAAGGTAGGAAAAGCAAAACAAATCTCAAACAACGTAAACAAAAGTGGAAAATGTACAACATGCAATACAATTTAAATATGATTTTCATTTTATGTGTCATAAAAATGTATTAAAATGATTTATTTATCTATCTATAAATGTAATTTTCAAGTTTAAATATGTATGTTTAAAAATGTTTTTAAAAAACTTTGAAAACAAATAAATGTAGGCAAATGTGTTCATTTGCTTTATTATATGAAGATATGCAATTAATAGTATTATTTATTACACACAAACAACTAGCTATTTTTTTATTACATTTCTAAACACCAACAATACTAATTAAATAACACAAACTATTTCGACTACCTAAAACAGTTTAAACCAATTATTTCACACTAATATTATAAAATTAAATATTTGCACTAAATTAAAATAAAGTAAACTATTTTTAAGAAGTATTGGACACTAAAGCGGTGACATTTACTATTCCCACTCCAATCCAAGCCAATTTGGGGAAAGATGTTGGACACTAAAGGGTATGCAAAAGAAACAATTGATGGACGGAATGCTGAACAATGCAAACATTCACCCCCAGTCACAAGGATCTGGGTTAAATCCATCATTCTTTTGCTCACCACACCACCCCAGTTTGGACCCAGCCATATGCAAATCAGTCTTGACCCTGTTCTACTGGGAACAGTCCAGCCCGAACTGCCAAGCCAGGACCTCCCTGGACCGGAAACAAGCATCCTGGGACCGGTTTCAGGGCATCACCCTTCATCAGCCAGGCTAGCTTGAATCCAGTGGTGTAGTGAGCACGGGACCCACGTCTGGGCATACCCTTCCCACTTAGGGCGACATATGCAAAAGAAACAATTGATGGACGGAATGCTGGACAATGCAAACATTGACCCCCAGTCACAAGAATCTGGGTTAAATCCATCATTCTTTTGCTCACCACACCACCCCAGTTTGGACCCAGCCATATGCAAATCAGTCTTGACCCTGTTCCTTCTGGGAACAGTCCAGCCCAAACTGCCAAGCCAGGACCTCCCTGGACCGGAAACAAGCATCCTGGGACCGGTTTCAGGGCCTCACCCTTCATCAGCCAGGCTAGCTTGAATCCAGTGGTGTAGTGAGCATGGGACCCACGTCTGGGCATACCCTTCCCACTTAGGGCGACATATGCAAAAGAAACAATTGATGGACGGAATGCTGGACAATGCAAACATTCACCCCCAGTCACAAGGATCTGGGCTAAATCCATCATTCTTTTGCTCACCACACCACCCCAGTTTGGACCCAGCCATATGCAAATCAGTCTTGACCCTGTTCCTTCCGGGAACATTCCAGCCCGATCTGCCAAGCCAGGACCTCCCTGGACCGGAAACAAGCATCCTGGGACCGGTTTCAGTAAATCAGTCTTGACCCTGTTCCTTCTGGGAACAGTCCAGCCCGAACTGCCAAGCCAGGACCTCCCTGGCAGTTCAGGCTGGACTGTTCCCACAAGGAATGCTTCCCACTCCAATCTTAGCCAATTTGAGGAAGGCTTTAGACACTAAAGGAGTGAAATGTATTATTTCCACTAGAATCTAAACTATTTTATGGATTATGCTACAAACTAAAAATGTTATATACACAATCATTACTCCATACTCACACAAACATTTTGAATTTATACAGTACATTCATACCAAAGTACCAGAATATCTTAGGCACAGGGGCCAGTCCGGAAAACCAGAACCTGCGTCTCCTGGTCAGACGTACGGCGTGTCTGAGAAGGGAACTAGTCCCTGTGGAATAATAAATACATTATAAATACATCTAAGCAGGACAGCTCAAGGTATCCAAGAACCCTTCTCAGAGGGATTGTCTGCAGGTTAAGGTGCAAAAGATCGGACCAATTGCAGATGTTTTTTCAGGATCACAGGCCCTGGAACCTATCCACTTCACAATGGAAATCAATTAAGTTAGTAGTTTAAAGACAAACGAGTCAAGAGTCTGAAGTCACACGAGGCCCCCCCGATCACAGTAGGCCAGTTGTTGTAGGACAGAGGGTCCTCCCCCTCTGGAATGCATGCCTTAATTGAACAACAATCTAAAGCAGAATGAGAACAAAACCCAGGCGAACAAACAAAGAGAGCACAGAGAGATATTCAAGTGTCCTTTCTTGGCGGGGCCCACAGACTGGAAATAGTTTTGCATAGAAGCCGTAGGGAGAGTAAAGGGAAAATCAAGTGCTGCAACACTACCCAAAAGAGGCCGGAACACCCGCAATCAGTCACCGGCTCCCAAGGACCCAACAATCTCCCCTCTTGACTGAAGGACCGCGTGGGCCTCCAATCCCACAAGCCAGAGTAGGTGAAATGAGTAATGGCCCACTCTTACCGCAAGTGGCAGTCGATGGCTTGCGGTGGAGCCAGGGGTGGGGGAGGCCTTGCCCTGGCTTTTACTGGCACTGACGGGGGCAGGACGGGTCTGCCTTTGGCCAGGGCTTCTCCTGGGTGTGTCCTGCGCCGCCGGAGGTGTTAGGGCATTTAAATTTGCATGGCATCGGGAATCAGGCGTAGCCCCTCCTCTCACACAGGCAGGCAGTCTGGGACAGTGAGTACCCTGAATCCCGGCAGCTCCTGAGCATACTGCGCTGCTGGAGGTGGTAGGGCGCTTAAATATGCATGGCGCAGGGACTCAAACTCAGCCCCTCTGTCCACATAGACAGGCAGTCTAGGACAGTGAGACCCCTGGATCCCAGCAGCTCCTGAGCATTTAGAATATATAAAATAAAGCATAATTCACTCTAAAAACACACTAACCAAAACTTCAAACCTATGTCTTCATATTTAAACATTAAATTATAAAAGAATGTTTTAACACTATTAATAAATAATGTATTTTCAAAAATATTTACTACCATTCCTAAACTTACAACCATAAAATTGAAATCGCAATACAAAATTAACAATCATAAAATAAAAAATAACACCAATTTTTAAAATATAAATGTTATAAAAATATTTTTACAATGGCAATATAATTGTCAACCCCAAATAATTATTTTAATTATAATAATTTAAAAACATAATTACAATATACATTTTGTATTAACAAATGTATAAACATGATTTACTTAAAATTAATTTGTATATATATTTTTGATGTAAAATAACCTACATATTTATTTTAATATTTACAATATACTTTTTAAATTTTATTATAATTAATATATGTTTTATTTAATTATAAACTATTATTTGTAAAAAGTATTATTGTAGCTAAATAAGTTAATACATTTTACAACATTAATTTGTGCATCATTAAAATCATAACATTGACTTTAAAATATCAATTTTTTAAAAATATCCCCACCCTTATCCCCTAATAACCCAATATCCCTCTGCTAAAAAAATGATAAATCCATTATTTGTATACATTGATACAGCTAAAAACACAAATGTCAACAATTTCATAATTAATAAATTATCTTACTAAAAACACAAATTAGAAATAATGAGTAAACATATAGAATAAAACACAGTACAATAAATTCCATGCAAAATAACACAAATTATATTACATACTACAATATTTTCTCAATCAGTATTTTTTACGGCGATATTCAAAACAACTTTTAAAACGATATTTTTGCCTTCGATATTCCCGTTGACTATAGTTTTAACATCCCGATATTCTTGGCACAATATTTTTGTATCACAATATTTTTTTCCAATATTTTGCCCAAACAAACTGGTATGCCTGGCAGTGTACTGCTTACTCTCTTCTGAAAAAGTTCTGTCAACACTGAAACCCCGGGGAACTCATCTGTACCTAAGTTGATGCCCATGGAGAGGGATCAGTTGAGGACAGACCGATAACTAGATTGTCTCAATTGGTAGCACTTTAGGTTTCGGTAAAAATGCGCAAAAAAGGGAACGTCTGAAAGAGATCTCTGAAGCTGCTGAATATACAAGAGTTAAATATGTATCGTTGGTTATAGGAAGTGGTGGATTGTCTCCATAATTCAGCAAACCAGCCAAGCTCACCCATATGTAATAAAGAGGCAAGGGCAGCTGGGAGGCTGGGTGTCTGGGATTAGTGAGAACTGTGCCTGTAACATTTGTAGATGAAATGGCATCCCATTAAGTAGTCTTGTGTAAGTCTGCTAAGAAACCAACTTGTTCTTCCAAAAGCAATGTGGAAAAGAAAATCAGGTAAACAGTACCAACCTTCATGTAGAAAAAGAACTGAACCTTATTAGGGAAGCTGAAGAGGTGCTGTGCTTCTTGAGGTAATTCAGCCCCATCTAGACTCAAAACTCTGGACAAAGAAGAAAACATGTTAAAACCCTAAGGTTTTTTCATTATGCAGCACAAAGATGGTAAAGGGAGGCCCTTGAAATCATACCCTTCTTAGCAAATGAAGACATTTGAGACTATGCAAAACCCAGTTTACAAAGGATTGAGTTACCTTGGATCTTGTGACAGTTAGGCCACTTCTGAACAAAAGAGTTGGAAACGCCCCTCCTCTCATTCCTTGGTCATCTTGATGACAAATATGTTCAAAATCCTATTCTATTGAAAGATCCTCTGACAGAGTGCCCCACAAAAGGAGAGGCAGGTGAGCTTTCAGATGGTTAGTTTTGTCCAATATGAATTCCTAACATAGCAGAGTTAAAGTATAATAGATAGTAAACGAACACACAAGGTCTTGTGGAATCTAGACTTAACTACACAACAAAACTTATTTCCATTTTTTTTATAACCAACTTTATTGAAAGTTTTGCGGCAAATCACAGCATAGCACAGTACCATGTTTGATCTACATACAAGTACGGCAAAGTAACCCGCTCCGACACCAAAGATGTGTAACAGCACTTTATCATTTGGATAAGCCATAATAGTCCCACCATTTCCCCCATTTCCTGTCATGCTTCTGTGGGCAACCACGGGCCTCAAAGATCGGCTTCTCCTGGTGCGCACACCAGTCCACTCCAGTTCGCCAACCTCTAAGTCAGCGGTTGTTTTTGTTTCCAGACTCTGCCCACATCACGCTTAGCAACCAAACATGCCATCCCCAAGAAGGCACGGTCCGCACTCTGCCCTCACACCTCCTGCTTAAGCCCTAGCAATGCAACATGGGGCGTCAATTCCAGGGGACGGTTTAAGACAGCCGATAGTGTGTGACCCACTTCATTCCAAAAGGGCCTCAATACCGGGCACTCCCAGGCAACATGGAAAAAATCTGCTGCGGGGAGTGCGCAGCTTGCGCACGCTGCCTACGCATCTGGCCTGTTGTTGTAAACATATCGGGGCAAGATATGTGTCATGTAAGTAGTTGAACTGCACCATTCTCAGCTGTGCCAAAATCGCCAGCTCCCTAGGCACCATGCATTCCTCCCTCCAGTCATCCTCATCCAGGTCCCCCATCTAGGAGGCCCATCTCTGTCTGGTCCTCCAGAGACTGTCTGGAGTATGAATTACTAGAGAATGATAAATCACAGACTTGGCCCCTTTGCCTACCGCCCCAAGAAGATTTTCACCTCTAATGGATTATATTCTGGTAGAGCTTCACCCAAAAGCTCCTGAGCCAGCAGGGTGTGACACAACTGGAGATATCAAAAGAACTGTAGTCGGCTTGTAGTTCCTGAAATGTCAAAATAGTTCCCTTCCCTAAAAGCATCCCAAGTACGTGATCCCAATGGGATCCCATGGCAGAAAACCCTCCAATGTCGACAGCCAACCAAGCCACGTCCCACGCCAGAGGGGGGTCATCCCAGTCAGACGATGGTCCCAACCTGTGAGACGAAGAGCCGCCCTCCAGCAGCTAAGGGAAACCAGTGTGCAGGAAGGCAACACATATGGTAATCGTGCCCCATAGAGGAGGTCGAGCACCCCGTCTATCCCCAATGAGCGTATTTCCAACTGATATGCCAGGTCATCCCACCCCAGTGAACCAGTCGTTAATCAGCACCATGTGGGATGCCAGGTAGTAAAGGTACAGGTCCACTAAGCCTAGGCCGCCATCAAAAGGAGATTTACACAACAAATAGAATTCCATCTTGTGCCACCCCCCAGCCCATACAAAGTTAGTAATTTTAATGGTCAGTGATTGAAACCATTTGAAGGGAATGCTATAGGATAGTTGCCCCGCAGCACATACGGATAGCGCGGAAGACATATCATTTTGAAGAGGGCTGTGCGCCCCATGGGATTCAGTGGCAGGTTGGCCCAGTGGTCACGGTCCTGCTCAAGCAGTCGGGCCAGTCTCCGGAAATGAAGAGCCCAAGTCAGGTCACGCATAGGAGACACGTGCACCCCAAAATATTTAAAGGAGTTATGTCAAATGTGAATGTTGGGGCACCAGACTCGCCCCAGGGCGTCCCTCCTCACCTCCACCAAGCAGGACTTGCCCTCATTGACCTGGAGCCCAGATGCCTCACCATACAGCCAAAGAAGTGTTCGGCAGTGGGGCCACGTATGTTGTGGATCCCTCAGGAACAGGAGCATATCGTCCGCGTACAACACCACGCAGTCTTCGAATCCAGTCCCCCATCACCACCCTGAAACCTCAGCATCTCAGTGCATTAGCCGCGCCAGAGGCACTATCGCCAATCCAAAAAGTAGTGGGGACAGAGGGCACCCCTGGCACGTGCCCCACGCAATGGGGAAGGTTGGAGATAAGACTCCATTCACCCGGACCTGGGCAGTCGGGGAGTGGTAGAGAAGCTGAACCATCTGACGGAACCCCTCCCCAACCCCAGCCCGACAAAGGACTCTATCCATAAGGGCCCATGACACTGTGTCAAATGCCTTCTTGAAATCAACTAGCAAGAGGGCCATGGTTCCATCAAGCTCCAAAGCCTGGGCCAGCACAACATGGACCATTCGTATACAGTGATGCGTGCTACGGCCCGGCATAAATCCACATTGATCTGGGTGGACAAGGTGAGGTAAAGCCCGACCCAGCCTCTCAGCCTACACTTTTGCATAGATCTTGACATCAGTGTTGATCAGAGAGATCGGACAGCAGGTGGAACATTGGTTCCTCAGAAGGCCTTCTTTGGGCAGTACAATGATGGTGGCACAATCCAATTCCAGCAGAAAGGACTCTTGCCGCAAGGGGGCCGTGTAGAGGTTCAAGAGGTGGGGACAAAGATCTCCTGAAAGCACTTGTAGTATTTGATAGGATACCCGTTGGGTCGGCCGTTTTCCCAGACTGTGGCACTCACCTCCTCAAGTGTCAAGGCTTGGTCCAGCTCCTGGGCCAAGGCACTGGGTATAGTCAGCAGTGGTATGGAGTCTAAAAGGGGGATGGTGACCTCCGCCGGCTGCGGGGGATAGTTCAGTGCAAGCAGTGGCCAGGAGACGATGACAATGCTTGGTTTCTCGGCAGCTAAGTGCAGCTTCCATAAACAATATCTGAGTCTCGAGTTCAGGCGAATTGCTTTGACCTTCTGAACATAGCCCTTAATGCGGCCTCTTAAGCATGCTAACGACACGGAGCCAACATTCAGGTCGAAGAACTGATGTAATTCCTCCTCGACAAATGTCTCACACTCAGGGCTCTGCAAGTATCATGCATTGAATCTCCAGGTCGGTCGGAAGACATTGGTTTGGAATCCCCATGATAGCAATAACAGGGTGTGATTTGAAATGCCAGGCGGAAGTATACGCACCGATTGAACAGAGAGAAGGTCTACAGCCGGCAACCACATCAGGTCTATGGGGGATTCTGCGGCATGCGCAGCAGATTGATGGGCGTTAGCCCTCTGAGTAGGATGCCAAGAGTGACAGACGTCAAAAAAGACCCAGTGAATCAGCCCAAGAGGACAAGTGATCCGCACAGGAGTGCCTAGTTGTTTACGGGGTGGAGAAGGCGTCCAGGACCGGGACCGAAAGTGCATTTAAGTCCCCCTCATCACCGTAATGCCCTGTGGGAGAGTCAGGTTGAAGGGTTGAAGGTTCTCAGCAACTGCAGAGAAGACTGCAGTAGAGGTGGCGGGACATAACAGGAGATAAAATTACAATTCTGTGCTTCCAATTGGCCTTCAATACTGACATAGCAGCCCTGAGTATCAGTATGGTGTGCCGTAACAGCCAGGGGAAGTGATTTGTGTAGCAGTATGGTGACTCCTCTAGAGCCACGTGTAAAACCTGAGTGATACACCCTGTGATAACCAAACCCGCTCAACAAGGGGCCAATCATTCCCAAGAGATGGGTCTCCTGCAGGAGAACGACCGCTGGCCTGTGGCGCTTAATGTATCTCAAAACCGCAGACCGCTTAATATGATCCAGGAGGCTGTTCACACTCCAGGAGAGTGCTGTCAGCGTGGGGATCACCATGACCCAAGATGAGCAGCCAAACCCAGCCCCCACCCAGCAAGAGTGGACAGGGGATCCCTGGGACCATTTGTGCTGTGCCGATGCGAACTAGCCATTGTTATGCGACATTTTGTCACTGTAAACCTAGAAAAAAAGAATACAGACAGAACAAAACATTCACAGAAGCCCACTAGGCTCAAGAGCCCAAATCCCCCCTCTGCACACTTCACCCCAGGAAGCATCTGTTGCCCTAACTAATAGTTCCAAAACCACTAACTAATGGGGGAGTAGTAATCACTGTGGTCGATAGGCACCCATAGAACAGGATCCAATGCCTGACAGCTCAATATACTATAGTAAAAGGAGATTTATCCCCAGCACCCAATAAGATGATGCTCAGAAGAAATGAGGGCCTTGCGGGCCACGGGCCCCGATAGGAGAAGGGCGGGAGAAACAAGCACACCCAATCCCCTCACCACACAGTCTTAACTCACCCCGCATCATAAACAGCATTAAAGTTGGAAAAGAAGCATTCGGGTCAGGGCAGACCGGAGAGCTGAGATGACAAGTCCAGGTCCACCCCCCACGGGGCGGAAAATCAAAGGAGTATCAGAGAAGTTCTCGCCATCCCTCGATAAAGCCGGATCCATAGCAGGGGCAATGCAGTCTGGGGCCGCCAAGAGCGGGTGTGCCCACCCTCCGCCGATGGCGAGAAAGAGACTCAGTGCGCTCCTTCATGGGCTCCAAGCGGGTGCGCTTGAGTGGGGGCCCCCGCAGCAATCGTCCCTCGGTCGCCCACTCCCACGCCTGGTCTGGTGTGTCGAAGAAGAAAGTATGAGACTGAAAAAAGACCTTGAGGTGGGCAGGAAACAGCAGCATGTAGCACAGGTCTAAAGCTCAGAGCTTCTGCTTGACTTCGGCGAAGGAGCACCACTGCTTTTGCACCGCCTTATTGTAATCTGGGAAGATAAGAATCCTTGCATTGTCAAACCGTAAGTCAGGATGGTTGCGGGCCTCTTGTAGTATCTCATCGCGGTCTTTGAAATTCAGCAGCCGCAGCGTCACTGGCCACAGAGAAGCCCCAGGCGAGGGCCTTGGCACCAAGGAGTGGGGGGCCAGTTCGATAACGAAAAAGGGAGCAGCTTGTTCTCAGGCACCCATGTTTTAAACCAATCATCAAACACCTTGGCCAGTCCCTTATGTTCCATCGATTCTGGCAGGCCAATGAGTCAAAGGTTGTTACGCCGAGATCAATTTTCAGCATCTTCTGCCCGCTCCATCAGGGAGGACACCGAAGCGGGCAACTTGGACATCTGGCTTTTGAGGGACGAGATTTCATCCTCGGTCATGGAGACCCATCGATCGACCTCCGTGGTTCTGTCCACCATGTTGCACAGATCTTGGTGCCTCAAGGAGAGGTCACCTCGCAGGCCGTCCACTTTAGATTCTACAGCATCTCGGGAGTCCTGAATGGCCTTTATGATCACCGCTAAATCCGTCGCCCCTTGCCACCCTGAGTCAGGCCTCTGAGCAGCCGAGCTCTCATCATGTTTGTGGTGGCTGACGGTGGGACCGTATACTGATCCCTCTTCATTTGGGAGGGGGTAGGGCTTTGCGGTGGTACCTTCCCCCATCCCGTTCTCTGCAGCCAGGGGCCCATGGCACAGGCAAGGAGCAAGCAAGAGTAGTTTCAGTGACCGGATCTAGGCCAGCCAGGAGGGAGAGCAGGGACCCATGACAACGCAACTGTCAGGCAGCGGAGCTCCAGAAGGCAAGAATCAAAGGAGGGAAGCACAGGAGGAGGGAGAGGCACGGGAAGGCCAAGGAGTGACCACCCGCCATCCGCGGACAGTTGCAGTGTACCGTCAAGCATCTGCACCTAGCAGCAGCCTGGGCTTCAACCACCAGCGGTGCCTCCACATTCCCTTAGCCGGCCCCGGGTCACTGGCACTCTTTCCCCTCTTCTGCCCACGCACCCAAGAATACCCCTCAAGCTGCGTGCAACAAGCCCCCAGGCCACGTAGTTGCTGTAGATACTGGGGGCCACTGGTACCAGTCATGTGGGGCCCCAGTAGGATCTTTCAGGATTCAGAGGTGGAGGGCAGCCAGACAGAACCAGATAGTCAGGCTTCCCTTGCCCCCACCCCTGCTACAGAACTGGCAAAGAGCAGAAAGTCCCAACAACGTTGACGTTTGTCCACTCCAACGCAGTACATGTAGGCCTGCAGGATCTTACCTCCACTTGAGAAGGCAAGGCCAGGCCCAGCGGCTGAGGGCAGCAGGCCAGCAACGTTGCTCCTTCCCCTGGCCACACAGTCATTCACGCCTTTGAGTCCCCACCCGGGGGGCCCCAACAACCATGCACGGGGCCCAACCAAAATCGAGGGGGGAGAGAAGAGGGGGAGGATAAGGAAGAAGAAATGCAGGTATTAGCAAGGACAAGCAGTCCTCATCCGCAATCCACACTGCCCTCTGGAGCGGCCACCCCTCTCGGACTCCAGCACTCAGGCTCCACACTAGCCAACTTCACCGCTCTGGGAGGCCTTCCCGCTGCAATTCAGGAAGGGGGGGTACCACCAGCTCCTCCGTGGCTACCGGCCCTCAGGGCCTACTCTTACCTCTTGTATTGCGCTGCAGGCTGTCCTGGCTACCACGCCTCACAGCCCACTCGCCCGGCGGCCAGGATCAACTTCAGGGCACATCATCCCCCTGTTCACCACCAAGATGAGGCTGATGTTGGGACACAGTTCTCCCCCAGGGGTGCCTCCGCCTACAGAGCTGTCCCCCGGATGTCAGGGGGAGCGATCCAGCAGCTCCGCTCCTCCCCGCCAGTACAGCTCCAGGCCGCACACACACAGTGGCACTGCAGAGCGGCACCTTCCTCTACACCGCAAGGGTCCAATGGCCATGGACCAGGCCAAGAGAGGGCCGAGACAAACCTCCAAAGCCCTGTGAAGAGCCCTGGTGCACCGAGGCTCGGGAGGGATGCCGCTGTCAGGCAGGATGGTGGAGGATTCCTCTCGGGTGACGGGAACTCCACTGGAGCACTACTGCCATATTGTCCACCCAGGCCTCCCCCCCAACTTGTTTCCTTTTTAATTTTTATTTTCAGTTTTCAACAGTAACAAGGTGGCTCGACATCCGACGTGCTATAATGCAAAGTTCAAAAGCCCCAAATATTTCAAGAAGATGCATAAATTCCCTTTCTTCTCTTTGAATCTCGCTAGATATCAACATCTATCTGTTTTGTTCACTGCAGGTATGGAATCATGGATGCTCACAGGAGCTCTGTGCTTCCTTTTTCTGGGATAGGGCACAGAAAAAGGAACCCAAAGTGTTTAATCATTTACAACAATTTTTGGGAATAATTTTTCAAACTGTAAGAATTTAAAGTCAATAGATACATACTGATAAAGTCTAGGCCTATTTGCACAATTTTCTCCAGAGGGGACAGGTCTTTCTAGAAGAACGAACGGTGAAAGGAAAAATCACTGGTTAACATCTCAATACAGTGCAACCAATGTGGTGACACATTAATCCACTCGACTCTTTGATCTGAGTTTAGTATGTTTTAATTATAAATTTAGAAACAAATCGATGTAGATCAATCTCAACATAATCATATAATAGTACAAAAGGATCAGAATAAGTCCAAATCTCCTTAAGAGATGATCAAAGTCAAAGAAAATCAAGTTGCAAGTGATTGAAGGGACCACCTGATCTTCCTATATGAATTAAAGTCACAATGTCCTCCTGCCCGCATTTAACTGCTGACAGGAAACATATCAGTGACACAGATTCTCAGCAATGACACAGAAACGAGTATTGCACAATTTATTCTTAAACGCACTATTGCATCTCTCCCTATATGGGTGGGGCTGTGAAAAGTCTGGCAATAGGGGATAACATGGTATTCATCAAGACAGATCCCCCATCCAGTGAAACCCAGATTTTATCCTGATTCTCCAAACACTCTGCCATGACCCATCCTTCCTGGTCACTTTCTGGGACTTCTACCTTTGAAGGCTTGACCTCTTCCCACGTCTCAGCAACAGTCAGTTGACTGTTGCTGTTATGTGGGAAGAGGTCATTTTTATAATCATTTGAATAATCTCCATTGAATTTGCAAGACCCAAGAGCGCAGTACCTGGTTACTTCATCTACATAGCAGTTGCCAATGGTCACAAAATCACATCCATTACTATGTGCTACACATTTTACAACTGCTATTTCAGCAGGCAATTGCAGAGCATCAAGCAGGTCCATAACATAATTTCCATTTTGGATGGGTGAGTCATAGGATGGCATGAAACCCCTCTGGGCCCACAACTGTGCAAAATCATGGACCGTGTCACACCTATATTGGCAATCACTGTAGATGGTGACTCTTCAATTGTCAGAGACACAACAGGCTCTAGTAGGAGCAATCAGTTTGACTACCTATGCAAAGGCTACTTTACACAAATAAGAGTCTTCGGTCATACCTTCTAAGGTGCAAATGGCATAGGCAGGTTTCAAAATCCTTCCTTCATCTTTTAAACGAGAGCCGTCCATATAATCGGGGAGTTCCAGAGGGACATCTTGAATGTCATGTCTTGGCACAAACTTCTGTAACATCAAGACAGTTATGGTCAACCCCATCATCATTTTTATCAGTCACAGGCAAAGGTAACAGTGTGGCAGGGTTGAAACAAGAGCACCTCCGAAGAATAATGTTCTCCTCAAGCGAGGTTAACCTGCTCATAATGTATTAACCTGCTATTGGTCATATGTTTGGTTCGAGTACGGGTAAGCAGGATTTCAACAGAATGTGGAAGCACAACTGTAAGAGGACAACCCATCACATTTTCCTCACATTGTTGAATGCTAACACCAACTGCAACTACTGTTTTTAGGCAACACAGCAATGCTGCGGCTACTGAGTGAAGAGTGGCAGAAAAGTACGCAACACAGAGTTTACGACTGCCATGGGTCTGTGCGAGCACTGAGAGAGAGCATCAATCACTCTCACTGCAATATAGAACAATGTCCTTCTCAAAGTAAGGCATTCCAGAGCCAGGGTGCAGCAGAGACTTTCTTTCAGCTCAAAGAAGACCGTCATGTATTAGCTGTCCCATAGTAGCGGATCAGACACATGTTTGTGGGTAAGCCTCTGTAAAGGCTTTGCCACTGAGGAAAAGTTGGGAATCCACTGACGACAGTAGCCCTCCATTTCCAGAAACATCCTGACTTCTCTTTGAGCAGTGGGAGGGTTCATTTTCAGTATGGCAGAGATTCTCTCGAGACTGAAAAAGTCAATAAGATGAATAAATTAAAATTGAAGAGTTGGAAGAAACCGGAGTGCACTTCGTCGCCCCCCCTACAAAATTGAATGTTTCAGTGACTGCCCTTCAGACGAGTAGCACCCATTGGAGTACCACAGAAAATTTGACAAACATGGAAATGCCACATGAGAGACAATTGCACCAACGTTTTATCTCAAGAGTGGGATCTTATGAACTATTTTTTCTAAACATATGTTGGATGATTGTGGTTTGATTCATGGTTTACTTACGTTTTAACACCTAGGGGTCGATTCCGATTCGGGCCGGAAAAAGCACCGACCGACTCGGATCCGGAAATAATACCGACCGACACGTACCTGTGGCGCCCGACACGCCAAGTACGATGCAAGGCGTGAAAAATCCGACCGACACGTACCGAAACCAAGTCGACCGACCGAGCCGCACGGAAAACAGCAATCCGGCCGGAAAAACACACGAATCCAACCGACCGACACGCACCCGGAACAAATCCGACCGAAACGTACACGCAAACTCCAAACCGCAAAGTACGATGCAAGGCGCGAAAACCATGAGCGAGTCGGACGGAGGCCAAGCCGCACGACCGACACGCATACAAAACCGAGCCGAAGCAACACAAAACACCGCGACCGACGCGTACGCAGCATAGAAAACTGCACAAACACAGCGTGAACGAAACGGGGAAGACCGTACGTACGAGACAAATGCAGGGTCCGACTCGGTCACAAGAACGTTTCCAACATACACAGACAGTACAAAGGAAAAATCACCCAAAAAAAGGCCAAACAAGCAATTACCAAGCCAATAAATACTGTGGGGGGTGGGGACAGAGAACAAAGACACACCCACAACTCCACCTATATAAAGGTCACAAATCACAACCATGAGCCTTTGCAAATGCCATTCCACTGCCAGCACCCAAGAGAAAGCAACCACACACCCACAGCTCATCCCTCACACAAGCCACACACCAGCAGCACACCAACAAATACCTACCTCACATACACCCAGCAAAACACACACTCACACACCCTCACCTGCACACCAACACACACATCACTCACCATCACCACCCATCACCATGCCCCCAAGAAGAATCCCAAGTTCCTAGATTGTGAATTGGAAGTCATGGTAGACGAGATCCTCAGGGTAGAGCCACAGCTGTTTGGCACACTGGTCCAACAGACCCCCATCTCCCAGAAAACCAAGATGTGGGAGAGGATCATCAACAGGGTGAACGCACAATCACCATGTCGGTGCACAAAGAGCGACATCCAGAACAGGTGGTATGACGTGCGCAGGAGGGTACGGGACCTGCTGAAGAAAGACTACATCAACAGCCAATACACCGGCAGTGGCCCCTCCTGCCAAGCCAATATACCTCAGGCCCTGGGAGGAGAAGGTGCGGGCCATCCTTCCGCCAGTGAGCGTATATGGACTAGAGGACATCCCAGAGCCTGGTGAGTACACAACAAATGTACACAATATACTGCCACAAAACACACACATCACTGTCAAGGGGAGAGTCAAACCATGCACTCATAGCAATTACACAGCAACCAGAACAGAATCATCCCAAAATGTGTATGTCAGTCAGATAAACACAACACATGCCATCCAAAAAGTCACATCCAACTGTGCCAACACATGTACAAACACAACTACAACTACAGCTAGGCAGTGGCACAAATAGAACTAACAAACACATCCAGACATGTAGCCACCACAACAACACCAACACACAGTGAAGACCACTCAAAGGAAGGAATTCTGTGTATGCTGGCCAAGTCAGTGTAGCCAATAGCATCATGGGAGTCGCAGTCACACATATTGCCCCCCACAACTGTCCCATCAACACCACCCTGAACCATGCTCACATCACAGGGAGTGGAGAAGGACTCACAAGATGGCTGACACTGGCTACTGCTGTGGGGAGCACAAGGCCCTGCTGGCAACTGTGCACCAACAAACAGCAGGACACCACTGACTGACATCCTGAGAGACAACTTCCACTCCCTGCAATGCAAGCACGTTCCATGGTGGGATATCTGGCTAGCTGGGTGGGAAGGAGGACTTGCAGCACTGACCATAGTCACAAGCACCTCCCCTCACACACACCCCAACACAAACTCCACAGAACCCACCTGGTAGAATGCAATGCCCCCATCCTAACACAAGATCCCACAAAGAACCACCACCCTGGGTTATGTTGTGTGAAGCACAGGGCCACTCTTGGGACTTCCAGCCAAACAACTGCCAGGACAACACTCCCAGCCATCCTGTCAGCACAGCCAGCCCACCCCACAGGGAAGCAGAGTCAAAAGGAAGGAAGCATGGGCATGCTGGGAAGGGGGAGGAGGCAATAGCATGATGGGAGTCGTAGTCACAGCTCTACATCCCCCACCACATGGCCCAGCAAGCTCACACTCACGCATGCACATCCCACAGAGAGTGGAAAGGCCCATCAAAGATGTCTGACACTGTTGCTGTGTCGTGGGGAGCACAAGGGCATGCTGGGTACTGCACACCAACCAACAGCAGGACACCACTGTCAGCCATCTTGCCATTGCTCTCACACCCACACACACTGAACTCCCCACAAAAGCAAGTAAGTATGGGAATGCTGGGAAGTGGGGTGGGAGGCAATAGCATGATGGGAGTCGTAGTCACAGACATAGCTCACCCCCACAACTGTCCCATCAACACCACCCTGAACCATGCTCACATCACAGGGAGTGGAGAAGGACTCACAAGATGGCTGACACTGGCTACTGCTGTGGGAGCACAAGGCCCTGCTGCCAACTGTGCACCAACAAACAGCAGGACACCACTGACTGACATCCTGAGAGACAACTTCCACTCCCTGCAATGCAAGCACGTTCCATGGTGGGATATCTGGCTAGCTGGGTGGGAAGGAGGACTTGCAGCACTGACCATAGTCACAAGCACCTCCCCTCACACACACCCCAACACAAACTCCACAGAACCCACCTGGTAGAATGCAATGCCCCCCATCCTAACACAAGATCCCACAAAGAACCACCACCCTGGGTTATGTTGTGTGAAGCACAGGGCCACTCTTGGGACTTCTAGCCAAACAACTGCCAGGACAACACTCCCAGCCATCCTGTCAGCACAGCCACCCCACCCCACAGGGAAGCAGAGTCAAAAGGAAGGAAGCATGGGCATGCTGGGAAGGGGGTGGAGGCAATAGCATGATGGGAGTCGTAGCCACTGATATTGGTCACCCCCACAACTGTCCCATCAACACCACCCTGAACCATGCTCACATCACAGGGAGTGGAGAAGGACTCACAAGATGGCTGACACTGGCTACTGCTGTGGGGAGCACAAGGCCCTGCTGCCAACTGTGCACCAACAAACAGCAGGACACCACTGACTAACATCCTGAGAGACAACTTCCACTCCCTGCAACGCAAGTACGTTCCATGGTGGGATAACTGACTGGCTGGGTGGGTGGGAAGGAGGGCCGGCTGTCAACCAAACACAACCAATGCAGACCATGTTCACACCCCAAAAAATACATAGAAATGCCCAAATAATGCAGGACAATGTGCCACACCAATATCAACCCCTGACTGTGACGACTTAGGACAATGCAATGTACAGGCCCGCACCCAGAGGCACAGTCACAACTGTCATGTGTGTCAACCATTGATGCCTGCAGAAACATGACATACATTGTTTGTGTCTCCCAAAAACAGGTGATGATGGGGACACAGCAGCAGACGCTGAGGAGTCCCAGTCCCAGGCTCAAGAGGATGCCGAGCTCACTGGCGTCGTACAGCCTCTGTCCTCCTCGGACGATGAAGAATAACCTGGCACATCCGGTGCAAGTCAACATGCAGCACCAGCAGGACCACCAGCTGCAGCACCAGCAGGACCACCAGCTGCACCCCCTGCACCCACCCCTACAACGACTGTCACCACGAATACCATCCCTGCCGACATGGACAGAATAAGGAGCAACACCAGCACAGTGACCCTGGACCAACCTGGGGCCATGGACACCACCACCACCACCAACCCCCAAGGTGGACCAGGGTTATCTGTGCGTGCCACTGCACACACTGCACATGTCAGCAGGGGTGGTGGGAGGGGTGGGAGACAGAGGTCGCTGCTTGAAGACGTTGCTGGTGTGCATGACGACCCACAACTGGTACGCATAGCTGATGCGTACCAGTCCAGCACCGGAGAGCTCAGCCAGGTAGTGGGGCTCCTCAGAGACATTAAACAGCAGCAGGCTGCCCATCATGCCCGCTTGGACTCCCACATGTCCCACGTGGAGTCACACATGTCCCGTGTGGACTCACACATGTCCCGCGTGGAGTCCAAGTGGGATGCACTGCATGAGATGACGGCGGTGCACAGGGACATTTTACAATGCCTCCGCCAGATGAACAGCAACCAGTCCACACCTCCCTGTGTGCCAACAACATCTGGTGCCGAACAAACTGCAACTGCCACAGGGAGGGAGGAGGACTCTGGCGGAGAGTCCCCTGCACCGCAGCAGCCTGCACTTGAGGGCCCCCCCCAAGAAGAGGGGTCGTCCGAGGAGGGAAAAGTGAGAGGCCGATGGCCAAGCGCAACTCCCAGGAAGCCTGAACCTGTTCTGGATGTTCGCCATTGTGCACAGAATGTTCACCCTGTTGACGGCAACACTACACCCACACATTGCATGGGGAGTACAAGTTGGACCAATGTGTCAGACAACTGTGGCCCCGATACTGGGGATCCTGTCTACCCGGACTTTCAATTCACCTAGGAACTTGGGATTGCAAGATTCATTTACAGCACAACCCATCCTATGCACTATTAACACAAATGTATCACAATAAACACACTAATACACCATACTTGCCTCTGTCGTGATTCCAACGTGGGTGCTGTTATGGGGATGATGAACTGCAAAATTACACTGTGTATGCGAACTGCAACAG
>CAWUFW010027325.1:0-27553 GCA_963921515.1 Calotriton arnoldi | reverse complement strand
ATGTTTTACTGAGAATGTCAGACTTCATTCTCACATGACTGAGAAAGATAATGTGAATTTACAGAAAATATGCTCTCATTTTAGCTTCTGGAGCACCTTCCAAAACTGTATGGGACAAGCATGTGAAAATAGTTTTCTCTCAAACATGATTCATGATATCCCAGCAGAAGGTTTTTCACAGGGTAAAATCACCTTAGAACACACCACAATTCCTGAAATTAGTATGGTACCATCAACAAATGAATTCTAATGTAACTAAAGTCTGTTATCACCCTTTATAGTTCTCCTTTGGTAACCCTCAAAATCTTCGATTCACTACAATGCATTTCAATGGGGTACTATCATTTATATTGGTCCCAAGATGGCTGCCAGCAATTCCAGGATGACGTGCTGACAGCCAATCAGATCTCACGATGACATGTGTGGTTAGGCTCCGCCCAGATATATATGTGTTTTTACTTTTGATTTTCTCAGCAACTACTGAACGGATTTACACCATTTAACAAAAGGGTTCTTTCTGAACCAAGAACTACCTCTTTGCCAAATTTGGTGTAATTCCGTTCAGCAGTTCGGGCTGTAGCCTTGCATAAAGTTTCCTATGGGAAATTGATTTTTGACTCTTATTTTTTTAATTTCTCCGCAACTACTGAACGGATTTACACCATTTAACAAAAAGGGTTCTTTCTGAACCAAAAACTACCTCTTTGCCAAATTTTGTGTAATTCCGTTCAGCAGTTCGGGCTGTAGCCGTGGCTAAAGTTTCCTATGGGAAAATGAATGGGGAAAACATGTTTTGGGACCCCCTTTTTCTCGGCCCCCGCTTGACGAATCACCCCGAGACTTTCAGGGTAGGAGCGGACCGGAGCGGGCCATAAAGTTTGAAAATTTTGCGAAGATTCGTCAACCGACGCAAGAGTTATTTCAGATAGAATGTTGCGGATTTCCTATGGAAAATAGGTCCTAACTATAACTATCTACTGGCGACCGCCAGTAGATTATATATATATATATATATATATATATATATATATATATATATATATATATATATATATATATATATATATATATATATATATATGCCACACGACCACTTGCTACGAAGTAATCCAGGGACACAGCGGGGTTCACTTCAGGGGCCTTTATTCACAGGTAATTACAGCATTATGCATTTCGGCACCTACGCCTTCCTCAGATGCTGATCATTACTGGCTGTCACCTCCTTCCTTTTTTTGAACTTGCTTGGGTACTCCCATTGGTGGGAGATCAGCTGACCCTGCAGTAGTCCCGGCAGATGCAGTCTAGTAGAGACTACTTCCCCAGCATGCACCAGATAGTGTTGGTAAAACAGCAGGATCAATTGCGCTGGTAGGAGCGCTGAAAATACCACGCAAAAGAGGGGGAGCCGTGTAGCGGCAGGTGACCCCAAATTTACAGTGACACAGGCTCCCTCCGGTCCCCAACGTCCAAGCCCCAAGAGATAGAAACAGAATCGGGCCGTAAAGCGGGAGGAGCTCAACCCGCTTCCACATGCAATCACTGTCTGTCACTGACAGCGGCCTCTAGCCTGGTCCATATCTGAGGCGGTCCGGGGAACAATCAATCCCTTGATTACTCTCTCTCCTTGCCAGAAAAGTCCCTGGACACTTGTTGAACGGGTCCCTGTACCGCGTTCCTGGCAGACGCGGAAAATATGCCACACGACCACTTGCTACGAAGTAATCCAGGGACACAGCGGGGTTCACTTCAGGGGCCTTTATTCACAGGTAATTACAGCATTATGCATTTCGGCACCTACGCCTTCCTCAGATGCTGATCATTACTGGCTGTCACCTCCTTCCTTCTTTTGAACTTGCTTGGGTACTCCCATTGGTGGGAGATCAGCTGACCCTGCAGTAGTCCCGGCAGATGCAGTCTAGTAGAGACTACTTCCCCCAGCATGCACCAGATAGTGTTGGTAAAACAGCAGGATCAACTGCGCTGGTAGGAGCGCTTGAAAATACCACGCAAAAGAGGGGGGGCCGTGTAGCGGCAGGTGACCCCAAATTTACAGTGACACAGGCTCCCTCCGGTCCCCAACGTCCAAGCCCCAAGAAAATAGTTTTCTCTCAAACATGATTCATGATATCCCAGCAGAAGGTTTTTCACAGGGTAAAATCACCTTAGAACACACCACAATTCCTGAAATTAGTATGGTACCATCAACAAATGAATTCTAATGTAACTAAAGTCTGTTATCACCCTTTATAGTTCTCCTTTTGGTAACCCTCAAAATCTTCGATTCACTACAATGCATTTCAATGGGGTACTATCATTTATATTGGTCCCAAGATGGCTGCCAGCAATTCCAGGATGAAGTGCTGACAGCCAATCAGATCTCACGATGACATGTGTGGTTAGGCTCCGCCCAGATATATATGTGTTTTTACTTTTGATTTTCTCAGCAACTACTGAACGGATTTACACCATTTAACAAAAGGGTTCTTTCTGAACCAAGAACTACCTCTTTGCCAAATTTGGTGTAATTCCGTTCAGCAGTTCGGGCTGTAGCCTTGCATAAAGTTTCCTATGGGAAATTGATTTTTTGACTCTTATTTTTTTAATTTCTCCGCAACTACTGAACGGATTTACACCATTTAACAAAAAGGGTTCTTTCTGAACCAAAAACTACCTCTTTGCCAAATTTTGTGTAATTCCGTTCAGCAGTTCGGGCTGTAGCCGTGGCTAAAGTTTCCTATGGGAAAATGAATGGGGAAAACATGTTTTGGGACCCCCCTTTTTTCTCGGCCCCCGCTTGACGAATCACCCCGAAACTTTCAGGGTAGGAGCGGACCGGAGCGGGCCATAAAGTTTGAAAATTTTGCGAAGATTCGTCAACCGACGCAAGAGTTATTTCAAATAGAATGTTGCGGATTTCCTATGGAAAATAGGTCCTAACTATAACTATCTACTGGCGACCGCCAGTAGATTATATATATATATATATATATATATATATATATATATATATATATATATATATATATATATATATTACCTACTGGCGGTTGCCAGTAGATAGTTATAGTTAGAGCCTAGTTTCAATAGGAACCCCCAAGGCCAAAAAAGCATTTTTTCTTTTTTAAATTTGTCAGGGTTCACCTTCGATCCGCGAATCCTGCTGAAAATGTTTTTAAAAAATGTAGCGCAGGCTCCCACACTTTATATTGTTCAAGCTCACGGGTGGGCCAGGTCACAGGAGCAATGATAAAAGTAGGTGTGAGGGTCCGTGCGGGCCCCCGAATGCCCTGGGGACAACCACCTAACTTGGGCTTATTCATTGAATGCAGGGGACTACGAGACCCACCCGCAGCCCCAGGGAACGCCACCTCCCCAGGGCTAATTATCTTAAATACATGGGGCCATACGGCCCCCCGCAGCTACCGGGACCGCCACCTCCCCGGGGCTAAATTCAAAAGATGTGTGAGGGGGCACCAGACCCCCAAAACAGCCTCGGGGACCACTACCTCCCCAGAGCTATATTCTAAAATAAAGTGTGGGGGGCTCGAGCCCCCCTATACAGCCCCGGGGACCACCACCTCCCCAGGGCGATTTCAAAGATGGGAGGGGGGCCGCGAGGACACCCTCCTGGAGCCGTAAATGGCCCTGGGGGCTGCCACCCTCCAGGGCCAGCTCCAGCAATGTTTCTGGGTGCCCATCCCCAGGACATTGCAGTTTGCTATGGCGGGAGCACTGCTGCCGCCATGCCAAAGCAAACTCTGCTTTGTTTTTCTGCACTAATCTGCAAACGCACTCCTGGTGAGCTCTTGGTTGGGGGATGAAGTCCCCTTTGCTGCTGAGGGTCCTTAGGGGCCAACTAGCCCTCCAGCTACCTCCAGTAAGCCCCATACAGTGGGGTTGCTGAGAGGTGGTCAGAGCCACGCCCCTTTTTCCACCACTCTGCAAACACGTCTCTTGGTGCACTGATGGTGGGGTGATGAGGTCCCCTTCCCTCCTGAGGCCCTCAGGAGTAAGGTAGACTTCATCCCCCAAGCGGCAGTGCACCAGGAGGTGTGTTTCTAGAGTGGTGGAGAAAGGGGGCGTGGCCTCTGACCACCTCTCATCAATCCAGCTGTGTGGGGCTTTCTAGAGGTAACAGTAGGGCTAGTTGGCCCCGAGGAAACCTCAAGAGGCAAGGGGACTTCATCACCCAACCAAGAGCACGCCAGGGTGCTCGTTTGCAGAGTGCTGGAAAAAGGGGGCATGGCTTGCGACCACCTCTCAGCAATCCCACTGTGTGGGGCTTATTGGAAGTAACAGGTAGGCTAGTTTGCCCCTAAGGACACCCAGCAGTGAATCAGACTTCATCCCCCGACCAATAGCATGCCAGAAGGTGTGTTTGCAGACAGGTGGAGAAAGGGGACGTGGCCTGCTATCAGACCTCAGCAATCCTGCTGTGTGGGACTTACTGGAGGTAACAGGAGGGGTAGTTGGCCCCCTAGGACATCCTAGGCACTCACCAATACACCCACTCATACACCCAGTCACTCACCAATACAGCCTCTGATATATCCACTCATACACCCATACAGAGATTTGCACACTGCCACTCACCCATAGAGCTACTCACACACCTAGTCACTCACCCAAAGAGTCCATAACACTGCCACTTACTCACCTATACAGTTATACACACACCACCTCACTTATTCAAGCAGATGCTAACACATACTTTCTCTCTTATACAATCACTAACACAAGTACATACTCATCCATACAGCCACTCTTACAATCACTCACTAACACATAGTCACTTATATACTCCAATACTCACATATACTGGCTTTCACATATGCAGTTATTCACCCATATACCACTGAGACATCCATTCACTCACAGACACAGCCACATGCACACTCACTCACCCATATAGCCCCTTGCAGATGCACTCATGAACCCATACACTCAGTGAACCACCCTCTCACACATCCATGCAGGGAGTCACATCTACCCCCACCCACCCACACAGTCACTCAGGCACCCATACAGGTACTCAGACAACCAATCATTAACCCATATAGACACTCATGTAGCTACTCACCAATCCATGCAGCCACTTACACAGCAACTGACAGACTGATAGACATTCACACAGATCAGTCACTCACCCATACATTCACTGAGACACCTATAATCAATCACTTATACAGTCAGTCACACACCTACTGAATTATCCATATAGACACTTATACACCCATTCAATCAATACACCTCTGTGCGTGTGTGTGTGTATATATATATATATATATATATATATATATAATAATATATATATATATATATATATATATATATATATATATATATATATATATATATATATATATATATCACTGACCATGTCATCAGTGATGTAATGTGTGACGTCATCAGCAGGGGCACGAGTTATAGTTAGCTCAGCTAACTATAACAGTTGAATTTCACAGGTTTTGTACAAGTGAAGTGTCAGCCTAACTATAAAGTTCCTGTAACCTGTGTTTTTTTCAGTGAATTTCTAAGTTTTTTTAAAATGCTAATTCCTAACTGTAACGTCCCTGTAACCTTTGTTTTTTTTTATGAATTTCTAAGGTTTTTTAACCAGCAGCCGCGTTTTCAGGACTTTATCCCTTAACTAGTAGTGTGCCGGGAGGCACATTTTCAGAGTGGTGGAGAAAGGGGTCATGGCCTGTGACAACATCTCAGCAAACCTGCTGTGTGGGGCCTACTGGTGGTAACAGGAGGGGTGGTTGACCCCCAAGAATGTCCTAGGGGGCCAACTACCCCTTCTGTTACCTCCAGGAAGTCCCACACAGCAGGATTGCTGAGTTCTGATAGCAGGCCACGCCCCTATATATATATATATATATATATATATATATATATATATATATAAACCAAAGTCCTGTCCCTCCTACTCCAGCGAGAGGGAAACACAGCAGGTACTGACCAGCAAACTACTCCAATAAATACAAAAGCGCAGGTTCAAAGTTCCATATTGATTCATGTGTTCACCAAAAATGAAATAGACGAGTGTCCGCCCCAGACGCGTTTCGATTGCCACAGCGATCTTGATCACCTGATATATATATATATTACCTACTGGCGGTCGCCAGTAGATAATTATAGTTAGGACCTCGTTTCTATTCAAAAAGCGTTTTTTCTTTGGCCAATATCTTTGGCGCCGGTTGACGAATCTTTGCGAAATGTTTGAAACTAATGGGGTGTTCCGGTCAGCTCCTGTCTTTAAAGTTTCGGGGTGATTCGTCAAGCGGGGGCTGAGAAAAAAGGGGGTCCCAAAACACGTTTTCCCCATGTTAATTTCTATAGGAACTTTAGACAAAGCTACAGCCCGAACTGCTGAACGGAATTACACCAAATTTGGCAAAAAGGTAGGTCTTGGTTCAGAAAGAGCCCTTTGTTTTAAATGGTGTAAATCCGTTTAGTAGTTCCAGAGAAATTAGAAAAAGAAAAGTTTCGATATCTGAGCACCGAGAACTCTCCCGGGCACGAGCTTCACTCTGATTGGCTGTCAACACTCCAAACCAGGAAGTGTTGGCAGCCATCTTGTGACTCGGTAACCGAGTCACAAGAAAACAGTGAAAAAAACATTAAAAAACAAGAAAAGGGGGCAGGGTAGAAACACCCTGACCCCTTAGGCCTGCTGAGGGGGTCCCTGGGGCCAAAAAAAGCATTTTTTTTTAAACTGTAGAATTCGCGCTGGGTGCGCGAATCCTGCTGAGAAAATTTAAAAAACAAAGCACGGGCTCCCGCGCTTTGTTAATGTTAAGCCCCCGGGTGGGCCCCCGGGGGCAATCCCAAATTATATAGCGGGGCCCCGTGGGGGCCCCCACACACCCGGGGTATCATCACCTCCCCGGGGCACGAAATATGCAAATTCGGGGGTCCAGAACGGATGCCCGGCCCAGGGGACCATGCCCCTTTTTACACCACTCTGACTCTGCAAATACGCCTCTTGGTGCACTGGTGGAGAGGCGATGAGGTCCTCTTGTGTCCTGAGGACTTTGGGGGCCAAGAAGCCCTCCTGGTACCTCCTGTAAGTCCTACGCAGCGGAATTCCTGAGCGCAGGTCGGAGGCCCAGCACCCTTTCTCCACCACTCTGCAAACGCGACTACTAGTTGAAGAAGTGTTTGCAATGTTATAGGTTTCTCATTTGCGAGAGTTAGAGCTATTGGCAATGTAAATGTAAAAGTTTTTTAATGTTTTTTGAGTGGATGTATGTTGTGTGTAGTGGAATTATGTGGTAAGTTGTGCAGTAAAATTATGTGGATAGAAAGTATGTGGTATTTCTTTTATGGGAATTATGTAGAGTGGGATTATGTGTGTTGTGGAGTGGTAATGTCAGGTTTAGTCTTCCTCGTTTCCATAGAAGCTCAACTATGAACTCAATGAGACAAAAAAAGAAGGAATCACTGAGGAGCACTTCTGGCCTAGTCAGAGGTATGAGCAGGGCCATTGGAATTATGCGACTGTTTGGCTGCACGACTTTCGCACAAATATGCATTTTCCGCATTAGCTACATAATTCTTCATCTGCTCCCTAATCTGTAGATTTGAACAAAAAAAGCCTTGTTTCTAGCTCCAACAGCTCAAACGTTACAAAAAATACAGCAACAAGTGTTACAGCGTGTTGGAAGGCCTTTTGCAAACCTAGAATGGTCACCTGTTACTTATTGCTAAATGTGGGTGTTACATTGGTACTAATGGTGTGCAAGCCACTCTTGCTTCCTTCTGCGCCTCTCTCTGCGCCTCTCTTGCCTCTTTCTGCATTTCTGTTGCTTCTTTCTACACATTCCTTTCTTTTTCTGTACTTCTCTTGCCTCTTTCTGCAAATCTCTTCTACGTTCAGCATCTCTCTTGCCTCTTTCTGCATGTCTGTTCCCTCTTTCTGCACCTCATTTGCTTCTTTCTGTACCCTCTTGCCTCTTTCTGCACCCTTCTTCCCTCTTTCTGCACCTCTCTTGCCTTTTTCTGCACTTTTTTGCCTCTTTCTGCACTTTTTTGCCTCTTTCTGCATCCCTGTTCCTTTTTTCTGTACTTCTTTTGTTTCTTTCTGCACCTGACTTGCTTCTTTCTGTACCCCTCTTGCCTCTCTCTCCACCCCTCTTCCCTCTTTCTGCACTTCTGTTGCTTCTTTCTGCACTTATCTTGCTTCTTTCTGCACATCACTTGCCTCTTTCTGCACCCCTATGGCCTCTTTCTACACCTCTCTTGCCTCAGTCTGCCCACCTGTTTCCTCTTGCCGTACCCCTTTTGCCTGTTTCAGCAACTTTCTTGCATCTTTCTGCAGTTCTCTTGCCTCCTTCTGCACCTCACTTGCCTCTTTTTGCACCTCTGTTGGTTCTTTTGCACTGCTCCTGCTTCTTTCTGCACCTCTCTTGCAAATTTCTGTACCTCTCTTGCCTCTTTCTGCACCCCGTTTACCTGTTTTGTGCCTCTGTCTGCACCTCTGTTACATCTTTCTGTACCTCTTTGGCCTGTTTCCGCAACTCTCTTGTCTCTTACTGCAGTTCTCTTGCTTCCTTCTGCACCTCTGTTGCTTCCTTCTGCGCTTCTCTTGCCTCTTTCTGTACCCCTGTTGCTTCATTCTGCACTTCCTATGCTTCTTTCTACACCTGTCTTGCTTTTTTCTGCCCACCTGTGCCTCTTTCTGCATTTGTCTTCCCTCTTTCTGTACCTTTCTTGCCTGTTTCTGCATCTCACTTGCCTCTTTCTGCACTTCTCTTGCTTCTTTCTACACCTCTGTTGCTCCTTTCAGCAATTCTCTTGACTCTTTCTGCGCTTCTCTTGACTGTTTCTGCACCTCTCTTGCCTCTTTCTGCACTTCTCTTGCCACCTTCTGCACCTCACTTGCTTCTTTCTGCATCCCTGTTGCCTCTTTGTGCACCCCTCTTCGTGCAACTCTCTTGCCTCTTTCTGCACCTTTCATGCCTCTTTCAGCACTTCTGTTACTTCTTTCTGCACTTTTCTTCCTTCTTTCTGCACCTCTCCTGGCTCTTTCTGTACATCTCTTGCCTCTTTGTGCACCCCTCCTACCTTTTTCTACACACCTCTTGCCTCTTTTTGCACCTCTGTTGGTTCTTTCTGCACTGCTCTTGCTTCTTTCTGCACCTCACTTGTCTCTTTCTGCACTTCTCTTGCTTCTTTCTACTCCTCTGTTGCTTCTTTCAGCAATTCTCTTGCCTCTTTCTGCACTTCTCTTCCTTTTGCACCTCTCTTGCCTCTTTTTGCACCTCTGTTGGTTCTTTCTGCACTGCTCTTGCTTCTTTCTGCACCTCACTTGCCTCTTTCTGCACTCCTCTTGCTTCTTTCTACACCTCTGTTGCTTCTTTCAGCAATTCTCATGCCTCTTTCTGCACCCCTGTACCCTCTTTCTGCACCTTTCTTGCCTGTTTCTGCACCTCTCTTGCCTCTTTTAGCACCTCTGTTGGTTCTTTGTGCACTGCTCTTGCTTCTTTCTGCACCTCACTTATCTCTTTCTGCAATTCTCTTGCTTCTTTCTACACCTCTGTTGTTTCTTTCAGCAATTCTCTTGCCTCTTTCTGCACTTCTCTTCCTTCTTTTTGCACCCCACTTGCCTCTTTTTGCACCTCTGTTGGTTCTTTCTGCACTGCTCTTGCTTCTTTATGCACCTTACTTGCCTCTTTCTGCACTTCTGTTGCTTCTTTCTACACCTCTGTTGCTTCTTTCTGCAATTCTCTTGCATCTTTCTGCACTTCTCTTCCTTCTTTTTGCACCTCTCTTGCCTCTTTTTGCACCTCTGTTGGTTCTTTCTGCACTGCTCTTACTTATTTCTGCACCTCACTTGCCTCTTTCTACACTTCTCTTGCTTCTTTCTACTCCTCTGTTGCTTCTTTCAGCAATTCTCTTGCCTCTTTCCGCACCCCTGTACCATCTTTCTGCACCTTTCTTGCCTGTTTCTTCACCTCTCTTGCCTCTTTTTGCACCTCTGTTGGTTCTTTCTGCACTGCTCTTGCTTCTTTCTGCACCTCACTTGTCCCTTTCTGCACTTCTCTTGCTTCTTTCTACTCCTCTGTTGCTTCTTTCAGCAATTCTCTTGCCTCTTTCTGCACCTCTCTTCCTTCGTTTTGCACCCCTCTTGCCTCTTTTTGCACCTCTGTTGGTTCTTTCTGCACTGCTCTTCCTTCTTTCTGCACCTCACTTGTCTCCTTCTGCACTTCTCTTGCTTCTTTCTACTCCTCTGTTGCTTCTTTCAGCAATTCTCTTGTCTCTTTCTGCACTTCTCTTCTTTTGTTTTGCACCCCTCTTGCTTCTTTTTGCACCGCTGTTGGTTCTTTCTGCAATGCTCTTCCTTCTTTCTGCACCTCACTTGTCTCTTTCTGCACTTCTATTGCTTCTTTCTATTCCTCTGTTGCTTCTTTCAGAAATTCTGTTGCCTCTTTCTGCACTTCTTTCCTTCTTTTTGCACCTCTCTTGCCTCTTTTTGCACCTCTGTTGGTTCTTTCTGCACTGCTCTTGCTTCTTTTTGCACCTCACTTGCCTCTTTCTGCAATTCTCTTGCCACTTTCTGCACTTCTATTCCATCTTTTTGCACCTCTCTTGCCTCTTTTTGCACCTCTGTTGGTTCTTTCTGCACTGCCCTTGCTTATTTCTGCACCTCACTTGCCTCTTTCTTCACTTCTCTTGCTTCTTTCTACACCTCTGTTGCTTATTTCAGCATTTCTATTGCCTCTTTCTGTACTTCTCTTCCTTCTGTTTGCACCCCTCTTGCCTCTTTTTACACCTCTGTTGGTTCTTTCTACACTGCTCTTGCTTCTTTATGTACCTCACTTGCCTATTTCTGCACTTCTGTTGCTTCTTTCTACACCTCTCTTGCTTCTTTCAGCAATTCTCTTGCCTCTTTCTGCACTTCTCTTCCTTCTTTTTGCACCTCTCGTGCCTCTTTTTGCACCTCTGTTGGTTCTTTCTGCACTGCTCTTACTTATTTCTGTACCTCACTTGCCTCTTTCTGCACTTCTCTTGCTTCTTTCTACACCTCTGTTCCTTCTTTCGGCAATTCTCTTGCCTCTTTCTGCACCCCTGTACCATCTTTCTGCACCTTTCTTGCCTGTTTCTGCACCTCTCTTGCCTCTTTTAGCACCTCTGTTGGTTCTTTGTGCACTGCTCTTGCTTCTTTCTGCACCTCATTTATCTCTTTCTGCACTTCTCTTGCTTCTTTCTACTCCTCTGTTGCTTCTTTCAGCAATTTTCTTGCCTCTTTCTGCACTTCTCTTCCTTCTTTTTGCACCCCTCTTGCCTCTTTTTCTACCTCTGTTGGTTCATTCTGCACTGCTCTTGCTTCTTTCTGCACCTCATTTGCCACTTTCTGTACTTCTCTTGCTTCTTTCTACACCTCTGTTGCTTCTTTCAGCCATTCTCTTGCCTCTTTCTGCACTTCTCTTCCTTGTTTCTGCACCTCTTTTGCAAATTTCTGTATCCCTCTTTCCTATTTCTGCACCTCTGACTTAGAGGTAGTTTTAATCCCCCTGCCCTAATATGTACTAGGGACTTACAGGTAGGCCTGGGCGGAAAACTACGCTATGCTCGCGGAGTTTGCGCTACTACGCTCTACGCGAATTGCACGTAGCACAGTACAAAAACTTTTTTTGCTTGCTCGCGGTCCTCAACGTCAAGTTGGCGACCGCGAGCGAGCAAAATCAACATCCCGGTGAGACTTTTTCCTCGTTCGCGATCAGCAACATTAAGTTGGTGATCGCGAGCATGGAAAATAAACCTCCCGGCGAGATTCTCAACGCGGGGAGGTCAGGTTTCTCATTGTGAGTGGTCGCGTATGCTCGCGACCGCTCGCGATGATAAACTACCAGTCCGATTTGAGAAAGCTGCTGCTCGAGTACAAATCTACTCGAGTGGCAGAAAACGACCGCTTGCACTATGCAAGATGCCGTTTGCAATGATTGCACAGTGCGGACAAGCATCCAGCACTGTGCAATCAGTGCGAACAGCATTTCCCTACTGCACTACGCAGTTTGCGTAGCTACGCGTAGCGCCACTACGCGAACTATGCCCAGGGTTACTTACAGGGGAGGTCATGCCAATCACAGGTGTACCCCAACCCATAGTGTACCCTAGTGTATGTAGGTGTTTTCACTGTATTCTAAGTGTCTTTCAGGATAGCACTGTCTCCGGGCCTGGTTAGTCAGAGTCAGTTACCACCAGTACCAGTCAGCAAAACGTTGTGGGCACAGGATGACTTTGCAACAAGGCCTCTTTCTGCACCTCTATTGGTTCTTTGTGCATATCTCTTGCTTCCTTTTGCACCTTTCATCGTCTTTCTGGACTTCTGTTGCCTCTTTATGCATTTCTCTTGCTTCTTTCTGCGCCTTTCTTCCTCTTTCTGCACATGTCCTACCTCTGTAGGCATAGTTAGAAATTAGCATTTAAAAAACCTTAGAAATTCACTGAAAAAACCATAGGTTTCAGGGACGTTATAGTTAGAAATTATCATTTAAAAAACCTGTGAAATTCACTGAAAAAACCATAGGTTTCAGGGACGTTATAGTTAGAAATTAGCATTTTAAAAAAAAATAGAAATTCACTGAAAAAAACATAGGTTTCAGGGACGTTATAGTCAGTTGGACATTTCACTTGTACAAAACCAGAGAAATTTGGCCGTTATAGTTAGTTGAGCGAACTATAACTCACGCCCCCGCAATGCATTGCTGATGACGTCACATATTACATCATTCATGACATGGTCAGTGACATCACTGATGACATCACTGATGACATCTCAAATTACATCACTGATGACATCATTCACGTGATAATCTGATGCACCTCCTCACACCCTAATATAACCTTTGATACACGAAATTCAAAAGGAAGGAGGATCAAGGCCAAAGATCCTGCACCAGTCATGATACCCTATCTAGGCAAAGTCTATCGCTTCATTAATTGGTGCAAAGGGCCTGGAACATGACCTCCATATGTCCCAGAAAAATGGCAAAGATGCCACTTAGATAGGATTAAGCAAAGGGTGGCCCAGCACTCAAGCATGTAAATTATGTATGGGTGGAGCTTACTTATTACCCACAATTACAATAAAACAGATAAACAATATGTCAGGATTTTCCTAAAAAGACACTGATAGATTTTGATTGTAGGTGAGTAAATTCTTTATTCTTTACTACCGTGATCAAGACCGTGATGGTCGAAACGTGTAGGCGGAGGAGAGTGATGAAATGAATAAAGAAGTTAAATAACCCAAGGAGAGTGCCACATACTTTTTTAAATTGCTGATAAATATATATATATATATATATATATATGTTTCCAAAAGATGCCCTGATATGAGGACGCAACTCCATGGCAGACGTTTTCACAAACCCTCTATTTAAAAAGCTGGTGCTGGCATTCCAATTATTCAAAATCCCTGACGCGTTTCGGAGCGTCCGCTCCTTAATCATAGGGAAAGGCTTGCAGTCACGAGAGGCACCCAACTCGTATTTCCTCTTCTTTGCATGCACAGGTCAATTGCCCTCCGGTGTGCCTCCCAGATAATTAAAGTCATTTGTGCATGCCGGGAGTTGTAGTGCTTAATTATTCCTCTCCAAGGGGGCCCGTGTACTTACAATTTATTTTCTTCCTTTATGTCTTTATTTCAAAAAGCCCTCCAGTGGGCCTCAGAACGACAGTCCAGCTTTTACTTTTAAATCCTCCATGCTGACAGAAGGCTCGGAATAATTCCAACCTCACAGCCCTGTGTTCCTTTATACAGGCGGTGCAATCCTCCACGGCCAGGCTGCCGTGTTAAGATTTGTTTCCAAAAGATGCCCTGATATGAGGACGCAACTCCATGGCAGACGTTTTCACAAACCCTTTATTTAAAAAGCTGGTGCTGGCATTCCAATTATTCAAAATCCCTGACGCGTTTCGGAGCGTCCGCTCCTTAATCATAGGGAAAGGCTTGCAGTCACGAGAGGCACCCAACTCGTATTTCCTCTTCTTTGCATGCACAGGTCAATTGCCCTCCGGTGGGCCTCCCAGATAATTAAAGTCATTTGTGCATGCCGGGAGTTGTAGTGCTTAATTATTCCTCTCCAGTGGGGCCCGTGTACTTACAATTTATTTTCTTCCTTTATGTCTTTATTTCAAAAAGCCCTCCAGTGGGCCTCAGAACGACATATATATTCAAGCTCCACGGGGAATGTCCAACAAGTAGGCAGCACTCGAACACAGAAGAGCTTTCCCCATCGCTTTATTAGTGGATTAATGCAGTCACGCTTTCCGGGGCTCATGTGGAGCCATTAACTTGCAGTAATTTCGAGCGCAACCATCCGAGGACATATTTTGGACTACACCTCCCAGCAAGCAACGCGACTATCTCATCTAGAGGCGTCCAATCAGGACTCACGATATGTTTAAATATAAAGGTGTTGCCGCATTTGCACTTTGGACCGCTATCACCCTTTGATAAAGAGGATTTCTCAAAACGCGTCAGGGCTGCCGTCTGCTGCCGCTGGTTAGCGTGACTGTTGTACCACTAATAAAGCGATGGGGAAAGCTCTTCTGTGTTCAAGTGCTGCCTACTTGTTGGATATTCCCCGTGGAGCTTGAATATATATATATAAATGTGATCAAGGCAGGGATCTGCCGAAACGCGTAATGGCGATGTGATGGTGTGCAGAATAAACTAAAAAACTAGCACTGAACCTGGGTCTGCGCTCGTTCTTCTCCTGGCAAAGGATTTTCAAGGCGAGGATTTGGCATATATATATATATATATACCACAACGTTTCCCAAACCAATCCTCTAGTGACGGACAAAAAGGTACGGACTCCGGTTCTAGTGCATCAATCTTCTTTATTTTGTTGTTACTCGCTCCAGCTCGCCATTACGCGTTTCGGTCACTGCACATGACCTTGATCACATGAGGGAGCACTGCCAATCCTGATCTTTAAATTCTTTATGTCATCATGTCACATGACATGAGTTTTAATAATCACAATAGAAAATAGACTGTGCATATGTAAAGCGTTTTTTGAAATCGTGCAATCGTGCTATTTACAAATGTTGTATGCCACATATTGTGCATTCGAGTGGTCAAATTTACCACTTTATAAATATAAGGCGCTATTATATGCTTCCATCTAAATCATATATCACTATTGGCTGCCAACACAATTACATAAATAAATAGATACATTCAAAGTTCAACCATCAATTACAATAAATATATAAATACGTAGATATATAAATATATCAGTCATATTAAAAGAAAGAAAGAAGAGTTGATCATTTACTCTTTAGCATTTTCTTTCTGCCTCAGTAGGGAAGACTTTTTCTAACTGCATAGTGCTCTATGTCATTGTCATTCCCATACAGAAAAATGTCTGACAACTTCTAAGATAGTATACACTGATGGTGTGTTTGTATCTTATCCATTTTTGCCATGCGGCTCATTTTATACCTGCTTAAATGATTAACCACTGCTTCACTGACAATACCTTTAGTTCTTTATCACACATGGTGCTATCATATATTAACAACATTTGCCATCAACTTCTAAAGTGCTTAGTGTTACCCTAAAGTGCTTAGTGCTTCTATTTTTTAAAGTGCTTGTTTTCGCCTATATGTGTGTTAAAATTATTAATCCGCTGTTAGACAGACGAATAAAAAAAAACATATGTTGCAGCCATAAGTTAAGTGCAGAGGTGCATCCTTAATATTAATAAAAGTTATATTAATCCTAATTACTTGGCGCTAGACTATCTAGATTGTTCATTGTTGACCATTCGGGAGGAAAATGGTATAAGCCTATACCAAATTAATAAGTAAAATGTATTTGATCAGTTTGTGTCATAGTATATTACTATAATGTCTTCACTTGATGTATTCATAATTTTTCAGCAAACCTTCATACAAATTCCATAAAAGCTCATCAAAATTTCATAAATATTTCATAAAATATTCATAAATATTTCCTAAAATTATATAACAAGCCACAAATTTCATTCTCAGGTTGTCTCACTGATATATATACACTCTAATTCATGATAATCACAAAAAGTGGTGTAATTCTTCACTATTGTTTTAACCACACAGTGACTTGGAGTCTAGTTCTAAAATCATGTTTTGCTCCAGTTTTCTCAGTAGTTTTTCTCTATTACCCCCTCACCTAAGAGGGGGTTTAGACCCAATTACATAGTACATTAAACAATTGAGGTCATTATGATGTACACTTCTAAAATGCCTCACCACTAGGTATGTTTGGTCAGAAATACACTATTGCTCTTAAGTGCTGGAGTATTCTCACATGCACCTGTAGCTTCATACTACCAACATAGCGCAAGCCACAGGTGCATGTCAGCACATAAACTGCATATGCAGTACGGCAGTTGTAGTTGTCTTTCAATAGTGTGGGTTCCGAACTAAATGGGGTCATGTATTCCGTAGTGTTTATTCCAAATTTACATGCCTTGCATGATGTACACTTAAAAAAGCTATTTTTTGGTTTGAGCCATGACGTACTAGATTTGATCTCTGGACTGTTTTTGACCAAAGTTGACCGCATGGATAAAGCTGGCCTGAATGTTAATGTGAGCTTTTTCAGGATTTTCTGTGCCATAATGGTATCAGTTAACACTATTGGCCAGTATATATGTATGTTACCCAGTGGCAGTTGCCACTGGATAGTTATAGTTAGGATAGTGTTTCAATAGGAAACGCATTTTTGTGTCCTCTTTGCTGCCTAGTTTGCACATAGAAAGTTTTGGGCCAATCTGTCGAGTAGGGCCAAGAAAAAAGGGGGGATGGCCAAATATGTTTTCCCCATTCATTTTCCTATCTGATCTTTAGACACAGCTATTAGGTTAAACCTCTAAATGAATTTACACCACATTTGGCAGAAAGCTAGGTCCAGGTCCAGAAAGAGAACTTATTCTATTTTGCTGTAAATCCATTCAGTATTTTTTGAGCAATTAGTGCTAAAAATCTTTGTATATCTAGGGACGTGGTGGATCCGTGGATCATGAAAAATCTTAAACTGAGATGGGACTGGCTGCCACCACCTCAACCAGGAAGTGGTGGCAGCCATCTTAAGACTCAGGACTCAGTCCTGAGTCCTAAAGAAAAACAAAAAAAAGACACAATGGGCAGGGTAGGATTACTAAGACCCCCTTTAAAAAAATGTATTTAAAAACATTTTTTTAAATACATTTGCAGCGAATTCATGGAGGATCTACAAATTCATAGCAAAATAAAAATAAAAAAAACAAGCATGGTCTCAGGCACTTGTTTTTTTAGGCCCCCTGGGGTGGGCCACGTACTAGGAGGAAGATATGTTTATCTTTAGGGGGGGTGTGCATGGCCCCCCTCCCCAGGCTGATTTTGCACCTGGGGCCCCTATCCTCCGGGGCCTGCCAACATTTCTGAATGGGGAGGGGAGCATGCAGCCCCACTCCCTGGCCTGTTTTTGGCCCCGGGGCCCCCATCCCCGGGTCCCGCTGCATGTTTAGATGGGGACCGGCATGCAGCCTCTCTCCCCAAGCTGGTTTCGGGCTCTGGGAACCCCATCCACCAGGGCCTTGCACATGTTTTAAGAGGAGGGGGCTGTGCAGCCCTGCTCCCCCGAGCCTCTGGAGGCCCGGGAACCCCATCCCCGGGGCACTAAATCAAAAAAAAGTGAAGGGGGTCGCGCAACCTCCTCTCCCTGAGCCAGTAATGGCCTTGGGGACCCCATTCCCCAGGGCTGACTCTCAAACTATGTCCCGGGGAGCGCACCCCAGGGACATAGCGGTTTCTCTGCACGCAGTGGTGCGGGTAGGGAAACTTATGTTTGCTCTCGCTTGGGGGGAACAATTTCAAATCTACCGCCAAGCAGGAGCAAACACCAAGTCCACTCCTAGCTAGTTGGAGCATTGAAAATGCTCCTGCCCGCAGGGCACGGACTTTAGATCTATTTCCCTGCCCGCAGGGAGCAGCATTTTAAGATGCTCCTTGTGGCGAGAGCAATGCTGGCTCCCACTGGATGTGGGAAACCGGTTGGAGCTGCCGGGCCAAGGAGCTCCCCCCGTGGCCCCCAAAGAGGAAATGGTGGGTGCCCTGAGTGGGCACTAGGGCATCCAGCTTTTATTCTGCAGGGACCGAGGGGATGGGGTCCCTGGGGCTAAAATCAGCCCAGGGAGGTGGTCTGCGTGCCCCCTTCCCACTAATATTAATGATGGGCCCCAGGGAATGGGGTCCCTGGGGCTGAAATCAGCCAGGGAGGAGGGTCACATGCCACCTCCCCTAATATTAACACCGGGCCCTAAGGTTGGGGTCCCTGTGGCCAAAATCAGACCGGGGGCTATGTGCTCCCTTCCCTCTAATATTAACCCCAGGCCCTTCGGATGGGCCGAGTGCCCCTCCCCCCCAATGATAATAATAATTTGAGATGCCTTCTGTGAATACCAAAAGTAGTAAGTTTAGGGTTTTATCTCAGTTTAGTAGTAGTAAAGTTAGGAGTCCTAACTTTACTACTACTAAATGCCTTCTGTGAATACCAAAAGTAGTAAGTTTAGGATTTTATCTCAGATTAGTTCTGTGAATCAGCCCCCTTGTGTTTGGTCTGAAATATGTGCAGTAATAAAAGCAGAGCCTGAGTAATGGAAAAGAGTGAGTTATTATTTGTTGATAATTTTGGTTATCTGGAGGAACTGAACAATCAATGTAACGGCATTTACATCTTTGTTTGATTTTTCTTGTGAATGGAGTCTTGGAGATTTGTTGAGATTCATAGAGGGAGAGAGAAGATTCTTCAGATAGATTAGAGGTATATCTGTAGTTAGCGACAGAAGAGCTACCAGGAGTTTCCAGATCATCCACCTTTGGGAAGGCATTAGATGTATGAGTGTGGAGATGAATGGATGAATGAGAGGTCTTTAGAAGAGTTGCTGTCTCCAGACTATAAACAATGGCCCTGGTGTCTTAGGACATATCTGGCCAGGTGTGTTCTTCATGGGTGGGAGAGTCGATTGTGAGGTCAGAATGAGGGTCAGCTAAAGCCATCAGGGGGGTGAGCTAGCAGAGGAGCTGTGATCTTTTTTCTTATATTAATATTTTTCGGAAGTTTATAAAACCATACAAACAGGAGGGATAGTCAAAGGAAGGGGGAAGGACTATTGTGTGCGCTTTGGGCAGGATGCTCCTCATTGTGAGGACTGTAGCTAGAAGAAGATGTTAGAGAAGAATAAACGACTTACCATCCGCAACGGTCTTTCTCATGGATAATCTATCTACCTGCATATTCCTTACCTTGTGGTTATCCACAGACTCCAGACTGGATCCTGAAATCTCAAAAGCAGTGGGCCAGCGTGCCGGTAGGTGTACCATGTGAATGCGCCAATATGTTCTGCTCCAGAAGTGACAAATTGAGCTGTATTAAGCGTCACCGCTGTGCGCTGATGTCAGTTTTTTGCAAGAACTCGTCCACACTCTCAGAAGCATAGTCCATTGGCAAATTGGAATAACCAGTGTGTAGATTCGTAAATTGGAAACATTTTATACATTAGAGAACATACCACAGAATGGGGAGCTGGGAGGGTCGTGAGGAATCTGTGCTTAGATAAAGTATCCACCAGAAAGAGTGCCTTGGAAGGTAACTTGTTCTTATTATAGCTACTTGTAACTTCGGATTCTTCAACTTGTGAATAGAAATCAAAGCAGTATCACCCAAAGTTGTGGGTCTCTTGATTGGGTCAGACTACAGAGTACTTAAGGGCGGAGCAAGCCAAATGACCATCTCAAAGGACCTGACTGTTGAGGCAATAGTGCTTTGTGAGCATGTGCACTGATGCCGATGTAGCTGCTTTACAGATATCCAAGTCAGGCAATCTACATGCCAACACAGTGGTAGCAGCCTTAGGCTGGTTGAAAGAGCCTATAGAACCATTGGGGACTGCTACTTAGCCAATGTTTAGCTGATCTTAATGCAGAGGAATATCCATCAAGAGATAGTCAATTTCTACACCGTCTCGTCCTTCTTTATTCCAGAGAACAAGACAAAGAGCTGGTCCATCATCCAATGCTCTTTGGTATGATCAAAGTAAAAACTGAGTGTTCTCTTGGCATCTAAACGATCCAGTTCAGACAATCGTAGAACTCGAATGTATGGGGCAAGTCAGTTCTCGAAATTCCTGCGTGAGGAGAGAGAGAAACGGGTGCCAAATCTCTCCAAAGGATGTCCCTTGATTGGCAAGGGAGAGAGTGATCCTCTCCATCCCTAAGATGAGCCAAAGGCGGTGGAGCCAGCCTAGATGGGTAGGCATGTGTGTTGTCCCCCAGTGCAATAGGATGTTTCGGATTGCGCCACCAGAGCTATTCCAATCTACCTACTCCATCTCGACATGAGGGGTAGGTGATGGAGTTGGGCTGCGCCAGGTGCGTGTATGCTGGAAATCATGGGAGCAGCGTGTCTATGTATAGGTCAATCTCATCGAGTACTTGTGAACAGTAGGCTTGGATTTGTGGACAGTCCCAAAGTAGGTGCATTAACGTGCCCCCGGTGTTGCACCCCCTCCAGCAAGTCGAACTTTTATGTTGGTCAATCTTGTGCAAGTGTTCCGGTGTGAGATACCAGTACGTTGATACTTTCAGTAAAAGTGTTTCAGTAAAAGCCATGTTGCAGGTGGTGTGGCGGGCACAGTAGTAAATATCTTCCCACTCCTTGCTGGTTAGAGATCTCCCCAATTCCCTCTCCCAGCAAGATTCACCAGACTTATGGGTGTGTTTAGTGGGGTGAAGAAGAAAGGCATAGAGGCCTGATACCAGTCTCTTATCTGAGGTCGTAGAAACTAGCCATTTTTCATATGGGGAGAGATGTCTTTGCATTTTAATCTTATTGTCCGGCTGTAGGAGCCAGTGGCGCAGTTGCCAGTAGTGCAGCTGCTCTGTCTCGGGATAGCGTAATCCTCTCGTAATTGAGTAAAGGGGATCAAACCATCCTCGCCAAACAGGTGTCCTGCTGAATGGCAAGGGGATTGGCGCCACTTCGGGAAAGCTCCAGGGCTATTGCTGGGCAGAAAATATGGATTATCTAGTATTGGGGTCAGAGGGGAGGGAAAGGAGGAGAAGCTATATCGATTGCTACAGCGGATCCAGGTCTCCATCGTCCGAGGTCTGTGTGCTTTTTTAAGAAAGGGAATCTTCCATAAGGAGGTGCCTGCGACCGCGTGGTCCTGAAAGAAAAAGTGTCATTCTGACTCAGCCCTGTTCCATTCAGCTAGGTACCGCAGTTGGGTTGCTTGATAGTAAAGTAGATTTGGTATCCCTAGTCCCCTGGAATTCGGAGGGAGATAGCTGACTTTTCTCCTCAGGCGGGGACGCTTCCCTGCCCAGACAAAATGCTATAATTCCAATTGTATTTTGGGGATCATCCCTTGTGGGGGAGCAAGAGGGAGCGTAAGAAAGAGATACAAAACCTGTGGAGAATGGTCATTTTGAGAGCTGCGACTCTTCCTAACCAAGAGACCTTATATGGCCTCCAATGGGCTAGCACAGATTTGATGTGGCTATGTAATGATTGGTAGTTAATGAGCAAGGTAGTTTGAAGGGTGGAAGCTAATTTGATCGCCAAGTAAGGAACCAATGAAGTTGCCCACCGTATGGGGAATTACACAGCGAGGTGGGTTTCAATTGTAGGGGGCATCGAAAGGTTCAGAGCCTGAGACTTTTTTAAGTTCACTTTGAATCCCGAGGCGAGGCCGAAGGATTCTAATTCAGTCAAGAAGACGGGAAGGCATACCGCTGGGTGATCCAACATTGCCAGTACATCATCTGCGTAGAGACTAATCTTATGGGACTCCCACCTGAAAGTGATCCCGGCTATGCTGGGGTTGTCCCGTATTCTCTGGGCCAAAGGTTCCATGTACAAGGCGAACAGCAAGGGGACACAGGGCACCCTTGCTGTGTCCCCCTGCTGATGGCGAAGGGTGTGGGGATGCAACCTTTTACCCTAACGGATGCAGTAGAGAGGTGATAGAGATTTAGCACCCAGGTTTGAAATATCCTGCCGATACTGAAGTGAGCGAGAACCTGTTCTAGGAAGGGGCAGTGGACCCTGTCAAAGGCTTTCTCTGCGTCGATAGCCAAGAGCATGTACTCCCTAGAGCTCAAGAGGCCTTCTGTATGAGATGTAGCACATGCTTAGTGTTATCGCTGGTTTGACGTTGGGGGATAAAGACGGCCTGATCCTGGTCGATAATGGACTGCATTTAGGGGCATAGCCTGGATGCGAGGATGCTTGTAAATAGTTTGAGGTCCACGGTCAGGAGTGAGATTGGACAGTACGATTTGCACCGCCGGCAGTCTTAGCCATGCTTAGAAATGACTGATATCAAGACTGAGAGCATCAAGGCGAGAATGGCTCCAGTAGAGGAGAAGGAATTGAACAGTTGCGCCAGAATCAGGGCAAGGGTGTGACAAAAAGTTTTATTGAAAGTAGAAGGGAAGCAGTCAGGGCCCGGCGATTTCAGGTTTTGTAGTCAGGAGATCGCTGAGATCACCTCCTCTGTTCGGATCTTGTGATTCAGGGAAGTGATCTGGTTGGGAGAGAGGGAGGTTGTATGCGATTCCACAAGATAGGATGTGCCATCCCTGCAATTCAGGTTTTGTGCAGCGTACAAGTCAGCATAGAAGTCATTGAAGGCTTCTGCAATGCAAACATCATCTGTGATCTTTACTCCGGATGCATCCCGGAGAGAGTGGACGTCCTTCTGTTGCTGCTGCCCATGTAAGCGATTTGCCAAGAGACGGCCACTCCTGCCAACTCTGACAAAGAAGTCGTGGAGCAAGCGCAAAGCTGCGTATTCGGCCCTATCTAGATCTATGCCGGCTAATTGCGCTTGAGAGGCATTTAGCTGCCACCAGATTCTCGGTGCCCCACTGCACTGATGTGTGGCCTCTGGCTCTGTGACGAGCCTGACAATTGGTCCCGCTTCCTCTTGCGCTCTTTTTTATCTATGGCTGAGATGGCTATAAGTTCCCCTGTACCACCGTCTTAAGCGCCTGCTAAACTTTTGCGACCAAGATCTAGGGGGTGTCATTAAGCGCCAGATAGTCAAGGATGACTGTTTGCACTTTCTGCACGACTTTGGGGCATTGAAAAAGGGTGTCACACAGTCGCCAAACCCAGGTCGGGGGATGTGTCTGCGGGAGCTTCAGTTCCAGTGCAATAGTGTAGTGTAGTTCTTATATTACCTGTTAGACCTGGTACCATTGGCATGTGTCTCCCTTCCATTTTTTTTACTGATTGCCTCCTCTGTTTTTTATATGTTTTGCTGGTTTAGATGCTTTGGGCACTGTGCCACTGCTATTCAGTGCCACAGTGCAGGTGCTCCCTATGTTAAATTGATGTTATAGATTAGTGACTCCATGATTGGCTTATTTGATTTACTTGTCAGACCCTAGTACAGTGCACCATGTGTGCCCAGGGCATGTAAATCAAATGCTGCTGGTGGGCTTGCAGCACTGGTTGTGCCACCCACAGAAGCAGCTTGTAAAGTGTGTCTCAGGCCTGCCATTGCAAGGCCTGTGTGCAGTCTAGTACTGCCCTGTTGACTTGGTAAGTGCACCCACTTGCCAGTCCCTAAACCTTCCCTTTTCTACATATCAGAAACCCCTAAGGTAGGCCCAAGGGCAGGGTGCATTGTAAGAGGCAGGACATACCCTGATGTGTGTGGCATGTCCTGATAGTGAATTACAGCCAATTTCGTTTTTCAGTATTGCAAGGCTACCTGTCCCCATAGGTCAGAATGGGCAGTTTGATTATAACATCTTATAATCCTAACTGACCCATGGAACATGGTAGACAAACGAATTTAGTATGCCTGAACTCAGAATGATAAAATATCTCTTTTAGTGAAGTTGGTTTTAACATTCCGTGTTTTAAAATACCACTTTTAGAAAGTAGGTATTTTCTTGCCTAACCATCCAGCCTGCCTCTGCTTGCTTGTGTATTGCATGTCTGGTTTGTGAGTGACAGGGGCTGGGGGGGCTCCAGGAGAAATCGTGAGTCAGCACTAGGCTGAATAGACCAGCTGCATTGGGAGTGGTGGGAGGAGTAGCACCTGGGCCTGAATAGGGCTGTGCCTGCCTTCCACAATGCTGGCTCCACCTCCTGTGGTGCGTCTGATGACCCTGGCCTACGCTGACAAAGGAAGAAGTTGTGCACTGGCAGAATGCACCCAGAACTGGTTTGGACTAGGTACAGACACTCTCTGCCTTCAGAGACAAAGGATTTGTGGGTATAAAAAGGGGGACCCAGACCCCAGAACTTTAGATCACTTCTGGGAATCAAGATGGACCTTTTGCCAAGGAGAAGAACCAAGGAAGCTGAAGGAGTTGAACTGCCCCTGTGCCAGAGTGCTATTTTCTGGGGTTGGCCTGCAGTGGTTGCTTCATTGCCAAGGAAAGGAGAAAGACTTTTATTGAAACTTTCATCATCTTGAAGAAGAATCTCCAAGGGCTTGAACTGTGCTTGCCTCCTGCTGAAGTCTCAGGGATACAAGACTTCACCACCAGCTCCCCCCTGAATTCCTTTGCTGGGAATTCTGTCAGCAGAAGCCTGCGTGTCGCTGGAAGCTGGAAGAACGACTCAACGAGAAGAAGTGTGTCACCGCTGCAGCAGTTGCCGTCGCATCGCCGAGGAAGCGTGCCGCCGCTGTCACCATCGCATCGCCGAAGCGTGTCGCATCACGGGAGAAGCGTGCCGCCGCTGCAGAGGTCGCCGTCGCATCACCGGAGAAGCGTGTCGCAGGGCCTGTCGCGGCTCAGAAGATCACCGAGTCCCGCACGGCCATCAGGCATGCACGCATTGCATCTACATTGTCACATCGTAACCAAGACGCCATTTTGTCGCATCGCACCGGAAGCATCATCGCATCGGATCGCAGTAAGAAACCGGCGAAAGAACTCCCCACACAGTAGGGAAGCGAGCCTCAACTCCCCTGCGCAGCAGTAAGGAACCGACGCATCCACTCCCCTGAGTGTAAGGAACAGCGCATCACCTTCTCTGCGACCCTTTTGTTTGTTGTGTGTTATGCATCCAAGGTACTTTGAGAGTAAAGTGTTGCATTTACTATCTAAAGTGAACTAAGCTATTTCCTACCATTTTAAAGTCTATTTTTGATTACAGTATTGTGGATTTTTGTCGTTTGGTCTTGTGTTAAGTCTAGTAAAGATTACTTATTTTTCTAAACCAGTGTCCATCTGTAGTGTTTTCACTGTATTACTGTATGTGTTCAAAAATGCTTTACATGCTGCCTCTGAGATAAGCCTGTCTGCTCGTGCCAAGCTACCAGGAGGGTGAGCAGGGGTTATCCAGGAGTGTACCCCCTTTCCCTGACTAGAAGCAAGGGTCCCTACTTGGTCAAAGGTACCTACCTCTGCCAACTAGACACCCCCAGTTCTAACATTACCCATACAGGACCTGCGCTTTTGGATAAACTGTAGGATTGGTGGCAGACTAACTCTGAGCACCCCCACCGAGTATGTTTGCCTGTTTGCATTAGCTAGCTCACATTGCCACTATAATCTCCTCTTATCGGGGTGAGAATAGTTTCTGGCAACCTTAGAACATGGCAACCCTGATCCCCCAGGATCGTGGAAACAATGTACTACCTTTCGCTCAGTCACTCGTGCTCACTTATTCTGTCTCAGAGAGTTACACAGAAGAAACAGTCGGGCATGTTACAATAAGCATTTATTGCACAGTTGTTCTTCTAGTGTATAATATATATGCTGCGACAACCGTTAGACAGTAGCAGAGATATATGATCAGCTGTACAGTGTATATAAAAGGATAGTACAGTTCTACCATTTTGCAATAGTCATGAACACATACATGGATATAAAATGCATGATAAAAGAAAGTGCGCGTACTCCTACGATGCCTGTCTAGATGTACCTAAGTGTACCTAGCATGTGACTAGGTGTGAAGCCAAGAATCCCTCTAGGTTTAGTCTAACCCCATCACCTGAAGCAAGAGAGTGTGGGACCCCGTCCTGGTCTCGAGTTGGACACCCAGCAAGGGATGTTTAGACCACTGTCAGCTGGAACGTTTGCATGCAGGAGCCTTTTATATATTTTTTTATATATATTTTTTTTTTTTAGCGTCTCCGGTCAGTGTGTCAGCCTGGAAGTCTCAGTTCCCTCTAGCTAACACTAGCAAGAGGTGCTGTATTTATACAGAAAGTATCTAAGGTTCTTTTGTCCCTTGTTACTTGATTTAGCCATTGTTTGGTTTGAGGATGACGTAAGGGATGAACCTTATACGTAGATATTATGCAGGTGGATGTAGCCCCAGCCTGGTTTCCAAGAACCCTTATGAATATTCATTCATACTGTGTCAGTCTAAAGATGAAGTCATAGAATGCCATTGTTCAGGGAAACCCTCCTTCTGCGCCCAGGACTAGAACTAGGTAATGGTTCAATACTAAAAGGCTCGTTACTGTGTAGTGTAGGGGCTAAATTAGGGTACTAAATTAGGGTACCTATATGAAACATAACACCCACTCCTCTTCCGAATAGTCAACAATAATGAAATGCTAGCAACTACTACATTTTACAAGGTAGCAGCACATAAACTATCAGTGAGCCACGTAAAAACATTTTTAAAACATTAACTCATTTTAAAAAACATTTTAAGAGGAGATAAAAATTTTGAAAGTCAGTATTGAAATTGTCACTTATGCCAAAGTACTAGTTGAGTTTGTTTATATAATTCAAACCCCTACAAGCGCTTAGAACCCCATGCTTTTCTAGCGAAAGTGTAAATTTTTAGGAAATGTTCCAACTTTAGTCGAGTTTGAAACGAAAAAGAAAATCCGAATTCTTTCCTAGCATAGGATGAGTCAATTATAGATTGAGGGGCAGATCTACAAGAAAGTGCCGCAGCGTGGCGCTGCAAGCCCTTTGGCTGCGCCACGCTGCAGCACTTTCAGAGCACAGGAATGCGACATATTTACAAGAATATGTCGCATTCCTGTGCTCTCCCCTGCGCTGGCGCACAAACAGCTGCCAAGCGCCGGCGCAGGCACCCTTGCACCATGGTGCAAGGATGCCTGCGCCATGGGGAGATTGTGTTTGTGCAGGAAGGGGCACCTTTCTGCACAAAAACAATCAGTACAGGCTTTTCCTCTTTCAATGCATGCTGTAGAATGCAGCACGCATTGAAAGAGGAAAACGAGGACGGTGCGCCTCGCTACGCCACCTCTAGGGTGGCGTAGCTTTCAGACGCATCTCCAGATTTACGATTTCTCGTAAATCTGGAGATGTGTCTTGTTCCATGGGTGTTGCGTGGGAACACCCACAGCAACACCCATGGAACGCCCCTTCAACGCAAAGTGCTGCGTGTGAAGGGACGGTATTTACAAGGAGAGGAAAAGTCACGCATGGTGGCTTTTCCTCTCCTTGTAAATATCGAGGAGCCCCCTGCGCCACCAGTACGTCACGAAAAGTGACGTACTGGTGGCGCAGGGGGCTTGTAAATCTGCCCCTAAGTGTCCTGGCTGGGAGACGC